>OMLB01018036.1:0-31907 GCA_900302555.1 Myripristis jacobus | reverse complement strand
CTGTTTTTTTTTTAATTTTTTTTTTTTTTTTTTTTTTTTTTTTTTAATTCCACACTGACCCCAGCAGGAGTATGTTGCTGGCTGCGGCTGCTGTGCTCAACATCACATGATTAGGGAACACAGCTGGCGCGAACACAGTAGTGTGCAGCAGGTCCGAGTTTACGCACAGCTTCAGTAGAAACTCTGCAAGTCCAACTTTTACAGTGTGTATGTCTGTCTGTATCATTTTAACACCGTGAAAACAGCCTCACTGCAGAGACAGACCTCCTCCAACTAGCCGCCTCTGTGATGTCTGCATCACCGGCGAAACCAAACTCACAAAACTCATTGACGTTTTGTAATAAATCAATCAATTTTGTATGGTCTGAGACAGGAGGGACGGGGTAGCTGCAAAATTGGGTGCAGCCCTGCTCGACTGTGTGAACTATTCATGTGGATCGGTGTGGAAAAAATTACAAAGGGTGGTGGAGGGAGGCTCATTACCAGTGATCCCAGTGTGGAAATTACTTAACTAAAGTATGCAGTTATTCAGACACTACTCATGTGTTCATGTTATTAAATGTATACATTATTATTTTTAGTACACAAATCAAAGACAGAATTCCATGAGTCAAGTGTTGATTAAGAAGTTTTAATGGTGTAAAAGATTCATATTGACTGCAAAAATGACATTGGCAGAAGGGGTGCTGATCTTGGCCCCACAATAGGTGGAGTTAATGAAAGGTGAAAAGGCAGGTGTAATACAGATGTTGAAACAGCTGCTGCATGGACCAGCTCGGTTTATTGTACTCTAAAGTGATATAATAAACTACTCTGCTGCATCAGATTTTGAGCACATTCTACATTAGTTATTCTACATTGATATTGGAGAAGTAAAATTGGAGAAGTAAAATTGGAACAGGACCATCACTCATCTGGCCCAAGTGGTGGGTTTTTCAACCACACAAGTCAGAGCGTAGTATAGCTGAGTAAAGACATGCATTCAAATCGTTTCTGACAACACTTGCATTCCTTTTTACATGAGAAACATGATTCTTGTCACAGGTGCCAGTTTAGCTGCAGGGGTAGACAGCCTGCTGCAGTTTTTACTGACAGTGAACCTACAAGTACAGAAGGCTAAGCAGTTTACCAAAAAAAAAAAGATAGTTAAGTGTTAGCTCCAAGATGCGGTATTGATGATAATGTCCAAATCTTCCCAGAATTATTATGCTTTGCACTGGGTTTTTAAATTGTCTGTGCAGTTTTTGCAAAAAGTGGAAAGACGAGGACAACTGGGCTTATGGCGGGGGAAACATTTGTTGAGCTAATATTATCTTTACAAAACGTGACGTGCTTCCAGTAAAGCATATGCAAATCCTCCTTAGGCTGCAATGGACACGGGAGAGAAGACAATAATGGATTTGCATTGTGCAGTGAAGGCTGAGAGAGTAGACTGCTATGGTGAAGTGATGTTCACCATAGTGGGGCTGTGGGGCCTGGTGTGAGTGCACTGATAATGTATGGCTGTTCTCTCTGACGGAGGTGCAAAGTGATTTCAATCACAGGATTTGGCTTAAAGTTGACTGAGGTCTTTGACACATTAAAGTCCCCATTAGAGCTGTATAATGCAATTTTGTTGTTGTTGTTGTTGTTTCTTTTTTGCATCTGATAAAATACAACAATGTAATAATAATACCAAATAAGATACACAATTACTGAACTTAAACAAACATTGATTTAATATTAATGTCATTGTCTGCATTGTCTATTTATTTAAATAGATCCACATTCTGTCTGCAGGGTGCTTGACACTTATTTTAAATAAAAAAAATATCAAGTAAATAAATGTACAAAGGTAATAAAAAACTTGAAAAAACCTTATGAATGAATAAATGAAGCACAGGCGTCAACTGATGCCGATTATCTGAAAATACCAGATATTGGTCTGATTAATCAGCTGACAGATTGATTGGTTCACCACTAATAAGAGCTACAGTTCTCTACTGAATCTGGCCTCATAGCACAGGTTGGAACCATTCAACTTAACATTAATGTATTGACTCAAACATGACAGCACATATGACAGGTGTCTTATGCTACAATACAGTTATGATGGTGTTGTGCTTCTTTGTTTGCAGGTTTGCTACTGGACTTATTCTGTTTCACTAATGATAAGGCCTTGACCTTTGCTCAGCCCATCTGCCTAGGAGCACATGATCACTGCCGTGATGGGCACAGCAGGGTCCCTCACAGTTGTGAATATTCAAATCTTGCATGACTGATCTTCTCCTGCCTGTCTAGAGACTCATCCCTACAGGTAAAACTGCACACACAGGTTGGTGGACCTCTATATTGTGATGGACAAGCAAAATAAGTTGCACTTTTGCTGATACTGTTACTCTGTGTGAATGCCAATACAACAGTCTCTTGAAGTGTGAATTGCTGATGTGAGTAGTTCCTTTCACACCCCTCTAGTGGCTGGAGTTTAGGTTCAGAGCCCCGGGGGCTAATAAGGTCTGTGTGTCCCATACCTGCTGCCAAAGTCCTATATAAGGTGTGACACAATGCACATAACAGTGTCTGTGGATTATTCATAGACATATATTATACCCATAGGATTTTGAGTATTTTACTGTAACTGATTACTTTATCATTTAAGTGTGAGGTCACACTGCTCTCAACTGGAAAGTCTGTATCCCCCCTTTTTAAAAAATAAAGTAAAATAAAATAAAATAAAAAGAGTCTATATTTCTCTATTCTTAATATGTAGCTGGTCTTTGCTCAAACAGAAAATTCTGTTTATTAGCAATTATTGGGTGATCATACATAAGTGTTTCTTAGGTTTATTGTCTTGAATAAAAGGCTTCCACGTTCCACATGGTTCATGGCAGACTCAGGCTGAATAGGGGGAAGTTAACATGTGTGTGCTGTACAGACTGTGTAAGAGGAACAAGATAGAATGTGCAGATAGTTCTGCTTCATTTTGAACTTGAGTTTGTACTAATGCTGTATGCTGTTTCCAGGCAGCATCCAGAAGAAGACAGTCACACCTGTTGTGTCTGGTACCTGGGGCAGGCACACACCAAAGCGGCCCTTTTGGATCCCTTCTTCTGCATAGACTGCATGAAACTCCTGCTCAGAGTAATTCAACATATTTAGCCTGGTCCCTTCCTTGTTCTGTCCTGGTGCTGAACAACCTGATGAAAGAGGTGAGGTTTTCTTGGGCTGCTCCTGAGAAGATTCGCTCCTCCATGCAGGCGTTCAATGCATGGTCCACCCTTGATACGTACTTCCATCAAACAGTTTGCATAGCCGAAAAGTCATACAAAGCTGTGGGCTTTTGTCAAGGGTTGCGCCCTGACCTGCTGAAACTGGAAGAGAAGAAAGATGGAAGCTTGTCACTTGCCCCTGAGCAGGAGCACTTGTTAGGCGAAGGTTTACCTCTAGAGGTTGTAAAGGTAATCCAAAATGCCAGAGCCCCCTCCACCAGGACCCTTTACTCATAAAAGTGGAAAGTATTTGAGCGCTGGTGTGCTGAACGGGGAGATGATTTATTTCACTGCAAAATTGTTATTATTCTGCACTTCCTTCACAGCCTACAATTAAAAGCCTATTTGAGGCTCTCCAAGACATGGGACTACAATGTTTATGGTGGACCCACGTAGGCCCTTTAGTTAGATAGTTTCAGCCAAACAGGTGGGAAATTTGGCAGCATTGTCTGTGTGTCAGACTTGCCTTAATTTCTCCCATGATAATAGGAGAGTGACTCTGCGCCCTAACCTGGCATCTTGTGTGAGCTGATGTTTGACTTATAAAATGCTTTGGCAGATTTGCATGTGGTTTAACATGAAATTATTCATTTCAGATACAATATGCCAGAAAAGAGGAATGATGCAGTGGACTCTAAATGGCTTTTAGTCAGTCTTAGTCAGTTTTAATCAGTTTAGTGTTAGATATCATTGCTTTGTTTTGTACAGAGGCATTTTGGGGGAGGAGAGTTCATGGTTGTGTATGAATCATTATTTAAACACCAAAGGAATGACCACTTTGGGTCAAAAGCGTTCAATAAATATCGGCTCTGACTGACCCTCTAATTGGTCGTGATTTATTTTAATATGGCCCCTTTAGTGACTCAGTTTGTTTAACACTCCTGCACTGTACTGAACGCGCGTTGTTTTTTCCACCTGCATTCTGCGATGACCCGCCCCTACTCTGCCTCTGATTGGCTAACCCTAACCCTAACCCTAATCTTAGCCAATTCAAACAATGAAGGCAACGAGTAGTAGCCAATCAGAGGCAGAGTATAGCAGGTCCTAGCGGAATATGGGTGGGAGAGAACCGTGAACGTAGGTGTGCCCCAAGAAAAAGACGCCTACAGCGGCCGGCCTTCTCGAGCAAAACGAACGCACTGTATTTTTCCAACCTTGACGAGAGACCGGAGGCCGACATTTACCGATCCAACTTATCCACGATTCTTATTAGTTTACCTTTTTGCTTGAGATTCGCTTTCTCTGTTCTTGTCACTTGTGTAAGTTTTGCTGCCAGATGGGTATGGTGTGATCCCTGATTCCAATGAACGCTAACCACAAAATGAACTAACGCTAGAGGCCTAGCTAGCTCGGGAGCTAACGTTAGCTAACCTCGACATTGACTGAGCCGTACTTTCTCCGGCTGATAGCAACGTGAGCTACTTAGCCAGCTAACTCGGCGTTACTCAAAATGCATGTAACTACACAACTGCTTGATTGTTTTTTTGTTTTTTTTTTTTTTAAGTGGACGTCACGACTCGCAGTAAAACGTAGCCATGGCGTGGGCTAAATCTGTTAATCACATACAACAAAGCTTGTTTTGCACTGAGCGGAAACGTTAACTTACGATGTCTTTATTCATAACTAATAATGCAGGGGTTTATTGTTAATTGTTGGCATCGGTATGCGATATGTCGTTTTCAGGCTACGTTGACTATAACCGCAGTTTGGTGCTTTGGTATGAGCATAAGCATATTCCAGAGACTCTGGTTTTGTATGGCCATTTTGCGATGAAAGCGTTGATGAGGACAGAGGGGTGTTTGATGTTATGAGTCATTAAAAGCTTCAGGCCTTGAATGTTATGCTACCTAACATGGACCTCGAGGTCATGGCATAACGATCGCCATTGTAAACCCCAGTGTAGGTATGATGTTGTAATTCTTGCTGTCGGATTACTCTTGCCAGATAGTGAATGGCTATTATCAGCCTATCTGTGTGTTAAAATTGTGTGGGAGGTTAACTGAAAAGGGCTGTATTTCATATAAGCCTAACTCAGTTATGAGTACATTTAGTGAGGCATGGGAAAATTGCCATTGTAGAAAGCAGTGCACTTTTATTTGGCCAGTGCAAACCTGAAAGGACAGTGTTTTGAGGATGGTGTGGCTTTACTAGCTTGATCTCTGACAAGAAGTTGACCAAAAACGGAGTGCAAGTGTAAGATTTATTATTTTAATCATTTGTTGCCATTGAGACTGTCTTTCCTGGGCCTCTGGTGATATTTGTCTTATTTTGTTCTGTGAATCTTCTCATACACAGTTACATGTGTGGCTGGTGGTTGGTGTTTTGTTTGAAGTTTACAGTGGTTGTAAGTATTGCTACTTTTTAGTGCTTTCTACAATACAGACTGGTGGTTCATGATATATAGTAGAGCTTGAGCTGGCTTTGTTGAATCACATGGTGCTAATAGTTCCTATAAATGTCCGTTAAATTGCATTTACTATGGTGTGTCCCCATTGCAGGGGGTGTTGTCTACATGGCATTATGTCTGGATGTCATGTCCTGGCCTGGAAATATACTTGGAACGGTCTAAAAGTTTACCGCTTTGCATTTTGGTACTGGCTTGGTGAGGTGTCCCTTTCTATAAATCAGACATTGTAAATGTACTTAATGTCACAACAGATGATTCAAATACTGTTTTAAAGCTGTAAAAGGGGTGCATGTGTTTACCTGTGTAACTTGTCTTAAAGGTCTTTTAAAAGTAATTCTTTAAGTTAATTTTAACATGCAGCCATGCACCTGCCTCTGTCTTTCCTGCTAGTCCAGCTAATTATCCTTTAACATCCTAACGGTCCAAAAGTCTTGAGACCACATTGGAAAAAACACATTGAAAGGAGGGCTGTGGAAGGTGTTAAGCCTCCATTGCTAGTCACAATTCTGATATGGGTGTGCCTTCTAACGAAAACTTGTTGGCCATGTGAATATAATTCTACAAAAACAGCAATGGATGGTGCTGTCGATATAGGCCTAGTTGAAATAGGCTGATATTGAAGCAACTTTAATTTACAGGAATTAAGGCTCAAAAATTGTTCTATGTGTGATAGTTGGTAATTGTCCATCTTTGACACCCCTTGGGAGGCATTATGGAAAGTGGAGCAACAGCCACATTAATGGCAGAGGCTACGTTTGTTTTTGTATAAGGATTGACATTGGAGCTTGGTATTGCTGTCAACACATTTTATTTGAAGGGCATGCTCATAGTAGAGCTCTGGCAAGCAACATGCTGATTGGAAATAGTGGTCTGTGAAAGCAAGATTAATGGACGCTATTCTAGAGCCCGAATTTCATTGGGGTAAGTTTGACTAGTAAGTGAAATCAAATTTCCTTGTCTGAACGCAGCCAGACACTTCCACAGTAAATGCATGTATTTGTGTGCTAACCATGAAAATCTGTTGTGACATTAGTAGTATAGTTGTTAGGAGTGATGTGTGGGCATCTTGTCACCCTTTCTGTAGTTAGTATGGAAATATGAATTATGTTCTGGTGGCTCTTAAAGTCTTAACTGTTGCTGGACTTTTTACGATAAATGCAAATAGTCATCCACATGGTAGACAAATCTTGTTGCCTCTTCAGTTAATGTCTTTGTTCCAGTAGTATGATAATGAAAATGTGGGTCAGTCCTGAAATCCCAAAAGAAGGTATGATGCACAGTTAGGAAAATGATTGTGCTGTATTGATGATGGACAGCCTGTTTTTAATGATTTCAGAAGTTTGGCTGTTGACCCATCTCCAGCCATATGGTCCTTTCTTGGCCAGTGACCAGCTGCATTTTGCACATACCAGTGAATGTCATACTGTTGGGTCTCTTAAAAATATTTCAGTGGTGTAATCATAAAGACATGCATGGAACGTGAATGATTTTTGGATGGGATTTTGTCTTGGGAATATGGTTTGCAGTCCAGACTTCACTAATCTCACTGTCATTTCAACCAGTGAATGGCAGATGCTGTACATTGTTGTTGTGTATTGAGTGAGAGCAGTATGTTGGTTTGTGATCTGTTCATTATCCTCATCTTTTGAATTTTGCAGTCTAGTCTTTTAAAGTCCATTGCTCTGGCCATTGATGTATTTTAATGGTGTTTTCTGCGTCTGATGTCCTATTACACGATCTCACATCACTGTTCAGGTTCAGTGGTGTTATGTTGGAATGCCAAGGAATTAAAGCTGAGCTCGAGAGGCTCTGTTGGCAATAATATTATTCTGTACCCCTCTGTCTGCAGGTGCTGTTTTTTGTGCTTCGGCATGGCGGTGGTCATCCGTTTACAGGGACTCAGAATCACAGCAGGTTCTGAGGATATTCGCAATTTCTTCACTGGCCTCAAAATTCCAGATGGTGGGGTGCATATTATTGGTGGGGATCAAGAGGAGGCGTTCATTATTTTTGCTTCTGATGAAGATGCAAGAAGAGCCATGATACGGTCAGGGGGTTGCATTAAGGGCTCCCCAGTTAACTTGCTTCTAAGCAGTAAATCAGAGATGCAGAGCATGCTTGAGGAAAGTACAAAAAATGCCGAACTGGATCAAAAGAGATCACTTAAGGAAAATTCCAGACGATTTGAAATGGATGGTCCAGGGGGATCAAGAAGAGCTGGCCAACCTGAGGCAGGTAGGAGATCAGGTAGCAGATCGGGTCACTCTCCCCTTCGACACCGGGCAGCCCCATCAGCCTCCAGTGAAGACGTGTACTTGCTTCTGAAGGGAATGCCATTCTCTGTGACTGAGAAGGACATCTGTCACTTTTTCCATGGTTTACTTGTTGATGACATAATCCTAATGAAAAACGCACGTGGCCAAAACAATGGTATTGGTCTAGTCAAATTTACAGCAAGAGAGGATGCAAGAGATGGTCTCAAGAGGGATAGGGAATACATTGGGTCGCGATTTGTGGAAGTTTATGCAGCAACAGAACAAGAGTGGCGTAATGCTGGTGGTACTGTGGCAATGGGTGGCAACAGTAATGGCAAGTTTGGAAGAGGGAGATCGCCAGTTCCTGCACAGAGATATCCACAACATCGTATGAGATCACGATCACCTGTGGAGCAGAGGTCCAATTCTCCTTCCACTGAGGAGTTCTGTGTTTTGTTGGAAAATCTATCCTATTCAGTGGAGAAACGGCACATCAAAGAACTTTTCCGTCATGCAAGACTTGAGGATGACCAGATTTTATACCTCCATGACAGTGAAGGAAGAAGAACGAGATCTGTATTTGTGCTGTTCAAGAGTCTGAGGGACTACTGTGCTGCCTTAACTCATAATAACGAAGAATTTCTCAGTCGAGCAGTTCATATCTCCCCCATCTCAAGAGAGAAAATGATCTCCCTTCTGGAATCTCGTAACACGAAGGATGGAGCTCCTGGAAGGTCTGGTAGGTTTCAAGACAGGCCTGGTGATTCTTATGACTCTGAGAAAGTGTGTCTCTATGTGCGGAATATGCCTTTCGATGTGCGTAAAGTTGAGATCATGGACTTCTTCCTTGGGTTTAATATCACGGAGGACAAAGTGATCTTGCTGCGTGATCACAAAGGTGCTGGGCTCGGAGAGGCTTTGGTTGTCTTTCGGTCTGAGGGGGAGGCTGTGAGTGCGCAAGCTCTAAATGGGCAAAGGTTTCTTGGGTCAGAAGTCATGTTGAAATGCATTTCACGGTCTCAGATGCAGGAGTTTGGTGTTGAGCCTCCAGCGGTGCAAGAGCCAATGCTAAGGGAGGAGAGGTACTCGGCCAGGAACAGTGACGCATCCTATCGTCCTGGTGACATGGAGTACCAAGACTTGAGAATCCCTCCCAATGGTCGCATGCCAATGACTAACCTGCAGGTTCGTATCCATGGAGGCAGTGGCTATGAACCTTTTGCAGCAGGGCCTTACACTCCACAAGATGGAGGAAACGAATCGGTTCATGGACGCTTTGGGCCCACTGCGCAGAATTTCGATGGTCCCACCTGTCTAAAGCTGGTTAATCTACCACTGCAGATTAAAATTGATGAAATCTATGACTTTTGCTATGGCTATCGTGTCATCCCTGGATCCGTCTCACTGCAGTATGACAAGAGTGGAACGCCTAAAGGCTCGGCAACGGTGGTCTTTGAATCCCGCCAAGAGGCTTTAACAGCAGTCAAGGAACTGAGTGGAAGACCAATAGGTGCAAGAAAAATACAGCTGGTTTTTGTGTAACAATAAGATGGCTGTCTATGGCATCTAACACGACTTAACCAACTGTGTGGTTTGGACGTAACAGGAACATGATCTGGAAAACAGGTTGATTGAGGCAGGAATTCACCCTTTTTTTTATTTTTTTTTTTTATTTTATTGTGGTATGGCTCTAAAAGTATGAATGTGACTACAGTGAACTTTTTTGATTAGGCAATGCAATTTGTTCAGTAAATATGTTTATTGTGTGTGATGCTCATTCTTCAGTGACGTGCTTAATGTTTGGTTAGATATTTTTCTTGTTTGAATCATAGGGTTTACTTTAGTTTGCACTACTTTAAGAATCTGTGTAAATACAATTGAATTGGTGATGTGATCATTGTAAAAATTGCAATTCTTATATTAAAAAAAAAAACTTTTCAACTGTCATCTGACTCCTTTTTCACAGGTTTTTCATTTCAAATGTAAATGAAGCTTGTCCTGCATAAAAGTATTTCCCAAGAGGTGTCACAATGTGGGCAGATTTTTGGATATGTATGAAAAATGTTTCTCCACATTTATGATTTGTTTCTAATAATATTTTGAAATATTTGGATGAATTTTTCTGTTAATCTCACTTCTTTTCTTGTTTCTCTCAACAAAATCGTCCTTCACACGACCCTCAAATGATCGTCGTGCTGTAACTACACGTATAATTGCTAAATGACAATGCTTCAAATGACAATTTTCTTTTTTCTTGGGAGAGCAGGAGAGAGCGGATGAGGCTTACTATTCTTTGACAATGCAGAGGTAATGTGCATTTAGCCAGACAACGAGGTTCACTGGAAAACCAACTTGCACACATAACCAGCTAAAAATATTTATGAATTCTACATATTTAAGGGCTCAGAGTATGCTGCTTGATAGGCTGTTATGAAGTTCAGAAGAACCGCCAATTCGCCACCCCATTTGGTTTCAAAATGGGTCTTTTACTAACATAACTTTTGGAAGCATAATCAATTTGATATTAAATACTAAAAAAGGTGTTTTTATCTCACTATATTATTATTAGCATTTTGTGTTTGAATGTAAATTATTGGTGGATTTATGCAGGTTTTGTCTGGTTTGAGGATGTGACTTCTGCACCTGCAAAAAAAGGTTGATTGGGCCTACATCCTCAGTGGTTGATGTAATCTGGTTATCCACCCTCTCAATATGAACATCCAAACATCTGTAGTTTGTTCTGGTAAACTGTGAATCTCAGATTTTTTACGCCTTGTGGTGAATGCAGGTCCAAAGGTCAAATGGACATAGTTTCCTTAGAAACCATGTACCAGCTGGGAAAAGTAGAAGGCTGCTATAGTAAGTACCTTCCTCTAGTAGAAGACCTACAGAGAAAAATGGTATAATCCAAGGTAATAATTTAATTTTTTTTTTTTTTAATGTTTGGTAAAGTTGAGATGTATTAATATACTTTTTGGAGCAGAACTGTATAGCAGTTCTCTTGGAGGTATAAAATAAATTACTATAATAAAATATTCCATTAATGCAATCCACTATCCTGCAAACAGGATGAAACCATGTGGGACAAAATGTATGAATTTTTTTTTTTAAGGATATATAATAATATATATAATATAAGAGGTCATTTTAATGATGCAAAATCATAGTATTTAGCTTTTGGTACACGGTCACAAGTTCAGCATATAGTATTTTTATCTATTTAGGCTATGTAATGGCTTGTTAATTTGTCACACGTGTGAGCTGGAAAATAAACTACAAAACAGTGTCGACACTGACAACACAGCCGCGCCCTTCCCCTCCGATTGTCAATCGTTCTTGAATGGAGCGACGTCGACGACAGCTCGGGATTTGGGAAAGTGCAGCATCATTTTGGATTAATGGCAAGGGAAAGCCAAGTTACCGGAGCTGGAGAGACTTTCCCAGGAAGTAAATAGATTTTTTCCTTCACAATAAAATGGCCGATTGTTTACAGCGGTTTTATAATTGCTCATACAACTCAGTGAAATCATGACATAAAAACGAGTGAAGCTTTCCTGCTTTGAAACTTGCAGTTAGATGTGACATATTGTTTGAATTAACAATTTTAGCACCCTAACTCGTTTTGCCAAGGTTTATACAGTAATAATTAGTCTACATATATTCACATAACTAAAACGAGCCTACTTGTCAATAAGGATTTTATTTTGAAAGCTATGGCCGGAAACCTCATTCTTACTGCGGTTGACTTGACGGCTGGGGGAGCCTCAGCTAGAGATCCACGCTCAAGGAAATCTGGAGCTTGAGGATACAGGTGAATACATTTTCGATTAACGTCGACTGTCTTCTTTGAAATATAAGTTAAAATGACAGCTGACACACAACAGCTGGTTAATTCGCCTTTGAAATCAGTTACAACAACAGCTCTACGCGTAAAATAGATCCGCTGAGTAAATGTTAATACACTGTTTATTTAATCGCTTGTGGCAGCAAACTATTCATGCTAGCAGATAGTGTTAGCGATATTAACGTTATTCAAATTGCTTTATGACTGTTGGCGAGACAAACTCCCCGGTGCTGGTATTTTCAAGAGCTGTACCGCTAACATTAATGTTAGCCGCCTGCCCTGTGAGTAAAGATATTAACGCCACCTTTACGGCAGATGGCCATCACTAAACATTTTACTAGGTGACAGATGGAGAAGTTTCTAAGTTTCCCCTTTACAAGGTGACTCCTAGGATGTATAACCGAAGCTAGCATTTATCTAACATCCAGTGCCATAACAATCCACAAATTATTTTCATCCGTTAGCTACCCTGCTGAAGCTAATGGAGCTAATTAGCGCTCCTGTGAACTGACAAGAGGGTGAACAAATAATTATAACACACTTTAGCTCAGGTTAGCCGTGGAAATGCCATAAACAACGTTTGGCATCCTCAAGTGGCGTCCTCAACTGGCAGACTTTTCAGTTCCTTCTCAAATACTTAATTAATTCATCACCAGTTGTCATTAAGTTTGCACTTTTAATCATTGTCCTGGGGAGCCCCTTCTCATTATTATACTTACTAATGATGTAATATAAAATTCCATAACCATCTACTCTAGATGGGGAGGACATAACACTAACACTGTAGGCTATAAATCGTAATCCTAATACATTTTTAAACAGTGCTAACCTCTGTTGAGTGAAACATTAGTGAAATGACATTATACTTCACAAGCTAGGACACCTGGAGTACCCTTGATGTTCCCCAGACCCCAAACTGAGGAAGCTGTACTTATTGTAACGTTACGTGTAGATTGAAGACGATGAGCAAGGCACCTGCCATGTGTTAAACCTCAAACATCTCCTATAACTCTCTATATTGCTTTCAGAATGGAAGTATCGAGGAGAAGAGTCCTCCAAAAACATCTGGAGCCTGCAAGACCCTTGCGCCGCTCCAACCATATTGACCAAGGTGAGCGGTTTGCACAAACTGAAAATTGATCAAGATTGTCATTTTTTTCGTAATTACGATCAGATACCATCACAAATAATAATTGTATTTTAGAGCTGCAAGTAATGATTGATTTCACTGACTGATTAATCTCTCTTTTCTCAATTAATCGATTAGTTGTTTGGCCCATAAAATGTCAGAAAATGGTGAAAAATGTTGAGCACAATTTCCCACAGCCCAGAGTGATGTCCTCAAATGTCTTGTTTTGTCCCAACCAACAACAGTCCACAACCCAAATATTATTCAGTAGCTGGCAGCTAATCAATTACTCAACTAATCACTGCAGTCCTACTGTATATTTTATCTAATTAGTGTATGTACTTCTTTTACTTGATTCAGAGCCCAACAGACATGCTGACACATGTGCACAGGCACTGATGGAGATAGAAAACCAAGAGGTGAGCAGCTGGTGTCTCCTAGGTCACCCCAGGTCCTATTTAAATTTGTAAATTATTGAGCA
This sequence comes from Myripristis jacobus, assembly GCA_900302555.1. Taxonomy (NCBI): domain Eukaryota; kingdom Metazoa; phylum Chordata; class Actinopteri; order Holocentriformes; family Holocentridae; genus Myripristis; species Myripristis jacobus. The sequence continues at coordinate 18,543 of OMLB01018036.1, read as the reverse complement.
TTCTGGTAGCTGTTGTGAATGAATCATTTGCATGCTAAGAAGCATCTTCAGGGAAGTGCAGATATTTTTCTAACAATATTGTGATTTCTACCTGAAAGAGAAATATAGGTGTAGAGGAGTTCTGCAAGATTGTGCACCTCCACATGCAAAAGGAAGGTAAGCCAATTCAAACTTTTTGGGAGATGTTTGACACTGAGAATTTATGCCTCGAAGATCGAAGCTCGCAGCCTCTGTAAATGACGGACACTTGTTCTAGTGCTTTCATGGGCTCTTATTCAAACAGGCCAAGTCTTATAGATACTTACTGGTAATAGTGGCTTGGCAAAATGGCACTGAATGGAGAGAGGGGTAGAGATAAAGTAATTAGACAGTCACAGAAAAGCAGACTGAGAAAACAAGATACCGGTAACTTATAAAATATGGAAACAATGTCATCCCGGAATATCGCATCATGATGGAAATACATTATCATAGAGTAAACATGACATTCAAAAGGGCTTTGTATGTATTGGTATTTACCTGGCCTGACCAGGGGTTAGGTGGCTTTAAACCTTATCTGGAAAATTCACTTTGTACAGCCCCTAGAGACATTCACTTTGAGAAATAAAATTCAGGCTTGTTTTTGCAGCTGCTCACTTGGAACAAGGTTAAGTATGACTGTTATCTCTCAAAGACACACTATGTAAAATGATGGAAGAATCTGTTGATTTTGTCACTCTAAATCATCAAGTCACATGCCCTCAAAAAAGACCCTTTAGATTAAATTAAACAGAATTAAATCTTGCAGATTAGATTGCCCCACATTTCACCCAAATCAGATTCTGCTGCTGGGTATGGACACTTCTCTGCCCACAAAAGTGACACATATGTCACTTGTTACAAACTGTCTCCTGAACAGCATTGAGCAAGCACTCCATCCAGAGAAGCCTGGACTCATCAAGGAAAGATCTTTTATCCCTTTGGTATAAAACCTCCTCAGACAGGCCAGGTTGGTAAATGTGTCTGCACTGTGTCAGTGAACTCGTGACATTGGGGCTGAATGATCCGGAGAGTACCAAGTGCAGGCCAGGGCATCTCTGTAGCACCACAGTACTTCATTGTAATGATATTTTGCCACAAAATAATAATAATATTAATCATTTGAATTTGTAATTTGTATATTTCACTTGGCCATATTGCTGTCTTGATAAGATTAATTGTTCAGCCCTAGATGACATGTTGCATGCAAATTTCTTATTTACCTCTCACTGTCATTTGAACCAGCCAAGGTGCACAGTTTCCAACTACACACTTTTCCACTGCACAGTCAAATCACTGTCTTTGTTCTTTTTTGAGCATGTCGCTTGCATCACTGCATTTTTAAAGTGTAAAAAGCACTAACCATAGAATCTCCTTGAAGCTGTTGAGAGGCTGAGTTTGAAGCTGCCTATTCATGTCTTAGATTGGCATTTCTAGTCAGCTGATCTTCAGATGCTCATCGTTTTTCTTGCATCTCAAACCAATGCACTGCATCAAGGTTTACAAATACGTGCTTGTGTCGACGATAGCTCTAAGGGTGGTGTCGTTCCCCAACATCACCACAGATAGCTGTTCCTCACAAAATATCATGACTACTGTAGTCTGTATCATAGAAAATCCAGCCAAGCATGCCACAACAATAAGCCATAGAATAATAACATGTTAGTTTTTTAGTTATCATAGTGACCACCCCTGTGTGTGTTTCAGCATATTGTGTTGTATTAGTGTTGTATTCATTTTGACAGTTAACCATTTTGAATGTAGTTTAACCTGGCTATTTTATATGTAGCATAATGACAAACATCAAGTCACAAAGCACATATTGGAGCTACATCAAGATATTTCTAAGAATGGGTAGCAGCAAAAAGTAAAAATCAGCTTGAAATGTTAAAATAAAGGAAACCTAACAGGATAGGTTCTGGGATGTGCCTGGTTTGATGTTGCTGTCTTTCTAATTTAAGTGTTTTTTTGTTTTGTTTTTTGTAGGGAGAATTTCCTACACACGGGATGTTTTAATTCAGCTGGCGAGTTCTCCTGTGGCCAAGCAGAAGCCAGAATTCTTGCCAGAGCACCCCATAGTGCTGTCCAAGGCAGTAAGTTTGGTGTTGGTGTTCAACTTTACCTCAGTATCCTCACTATCTGATCAAACTGTTACACTATTTGAACGAGCCTGAATAATTTTTTTTAATACATGTTCACAGAGAGATCCGGAGCTCCTGATGCTGCAGGAAATGACAATGAATGAAAGACATGAAAAGATTGGAGTCTAATTTTTGAATGTACAGTTTCTACACACATGGGCCTTGTGCATTACTGGCCACTGACTCATTACTGGCTATTCTGGATATCAGTGTCAGATATCAGTGTCAGTACAACAGTTTAAAAAAAAAACAAAACAAAACACTTATTTTGTATGTCTAGACTATATATTTTTAGAGTGATGTTAATATCAGAGTTTGCATAAGTGCTGCTTTTGCGGCAGTTTAGCCACAATTCTAAAGACTAATCCTTACAGGTGCTATCTGTGGAGCCAGTTTTCTCACTAGCAGTGCTGAGTTTTGAATTTGTTTAAAGGCTACTGCGTGTTGCTGCTTACTCTCACACATTATATATGTGTGCTGTTTACACTTCAGTATATAGTGCAGCTGTTTACATCACCCCTTGGAAAGTATGCTGCTTTGCTTGATGAGAATAGAAAGATCCTGCAACTAATAAAGTACAGTTACAAATGCTTTACTCATCTGAAGAATTTTGCACAGAGTTCACCCCAAAGAGTGTTTTGTTGTTGAAATTCATATTTCTCTTGCCTAGAAGTGCATGTTTTGAGTTGCATTTTGATTTTTATGAATGACAAATTCAAGTTTGAAGTTGCACAAGTTCATAATACTAAAACTCACCACTTTTGTGTGATTAAATATGAGTATGGCATTTTGCTGCAATTTTCTAAATATATAATGAGTAATACTTAAGCAATAAAAGCAAAGCTTTTGCCTATATTGGAGTATTTATGTTTTATTGAATTTTTTAAAACCTAAGGTATTAAAAATTCATTCATTCATCTCTGGTTTCCCTCCACAGACCAAAGACCTGTATGTCAGGTGAATTGGACATACTAAAGTGAATGTGTCTGTCTGTGTGTCTGTCTGCCCTGTGAAGGATTGGCGACCTGTCCAGGGTGTCTCCCTGCCTCCTGCCCAGTGAGCGCTGGGACAGGCTCCAGCACCCTGCAAAAAGAATTAGGATGAGTGACTTGGAAAATGAATGAATGAATGAAAAAGATAATTACTACATGCCTTTCTGCTGTGGTGTGAAAAATTCATTTAAAAAAATTTGTTGGATAATTTCAGCCATTTGAAGTAATGTAAAAAAAAACTAGCTTTACTGAAGTAAAGAGGGTAGTATTGATGTTTGTTACCAGCTGTACATATGATTTTTTTCACCTCAAGAACAACAACTTGCAATTTGGCCTGTTTATGTTTCCTTTTCTGCAGGTGAAATGGTACTACAAGATTGACTCCAAGCCAAGCTCTGAACTTAACTTGTTGCTTTCTTAACAAGAAAATGTTTCCTAATTTCATATTGTGGATATTGCAAAGCATACATTGCTAAAAACAGTTTACATCCTAATATTGAACAGCACCTTCATGCATTTTCTGGTTTTCCCTTCCTGAAACGTCTTTGATGTGCAGTGAACAGCGGTGATCCAAATGTTTCCCACTGCAAGAATTTTCTTGGCGTTGACCATACACTACAGAAGACCTCTGTGATGTGCTGAAGGAACCCAACATTAAGAACAGAGTTCCAACTATGGAAAAATCTTTTATGCTGGAACAAACTAAGAAGTGTTTGTACAGTCAGCAGAATTTGTATGGGCTCTGAAGTAAACTTAATTTAAATGCAGCAAGTGTTTGGTGGTTTCATTATTAAGACCTTACATAAAACTGTTCAAAAGTGTTTTCAGCCTGTGTCTAAGTGGTGTGTGATTGGTCTTTTTCCATTACAACAGCTAGGCCTTGAAACAAGCCAACACCTGACAAAAATCACATCACCCAGCTCAGTGCGCTCCTATAAAGCTCCCTCATTCTGAAACTTCAGTGTACTTGTATGTGTTAATTTTTGATTAATTGTGGACTTTTCTGTATTTTACACCCCAACTTCAGTTTATTAACTACATTTTTATTTATGGCTGATTTCTTTCTTTTTTTTTTTTTCTAAAGCACTTTCAGATGTAGTGCCCTCAGGCTGCTGTGATTGCTGGTGGGATGGCTCTGGCTTTATACAGTATATCCATATAATAAACACAAGGTCCCATTCAACCAGCTTGGGCACGATGGGATGCACCTGTGTATCTTGTCACTTTCCAGACCGCAACACACACACACACACACACACACACACTGCTGCGAGTCTACCTTGGCTGTTGTGCACAACCACCTCACTAATTACATAATACCACAGACAAGAGGCAGAGTCAACTTTGGCCCCACCGCTGCAGCGCTGATGTGCGTGACGTCACCCCGTGTCACGTAGCTGTCGGCTGGGGCCTCACGTCGCCGTGTCTACGTCAGCGACAAATCAAGCATTCACAGAGCAAAAACTGATCGGGCGAAACAGGAGGAATTACAGCTGATTATACTACATAGGTGAGTGCGCCCTTTAACAACTATAAGTGCAGCTTATTACCTGTGGCCGCCTTTATTGTCTTAATGTTGAATTAGAGGAGGTCGGCCTTTAGTCTGCTCTTCTTTGTGTGACGATAAAATGCTTTAGGCTGATTGCTGTAAAGAAAACCGGGATTGAGGGGAGCGCTCCTAATGGAAAATGGTGTTTAAACTTACTTAAATTGGGTTAAACTGAATTTGAGGCTTAGGCTTCACAACATATTCAGTAATTGTAAATGTCTTGTATTTGGTTTTTGTTTAACTTGGTCCGACTCACGCAATATCCAGGACGATGGACACAAATGATGGCGAGCAAGACTGCAGGTGAGAAGTTTTGGTCCTGTTTTAAGTGTGGAAATCCGGGTTCAGCCTTTTTAAATGAGTAGAAAATGTGTATGTTTTATGTTTTAGCACTGTGTACGGCTACACCTTATTAATACCTCACCACACTTCCGCAGTATCGGTAATTTTAAAGTGAGGAAACTTAGATGTGTCAGGATAATGTGGCAATATCCTGCCTCCTGATAATGGACACATTTTTTAAAAATGATGTAAATGATGTAATTTAAGAGTTACCCTTTAAATAATTTAAAAGGGAACTGAACTACACATCGAATAAGCAAAAACTACTTTAGTTGGCCCTGGAGCTGTGTTAATGTTTGACTTTTCTATTGCAATCTCAGTAACTATATGAGGTGTTAATGCAGATATCAGTTTTTATAGCCTTTCCATTCAGAATATGAAATCAGCCAGTGTAATAAAAACTGTGTTACATGTCGTTTGATCATCAAAGCCCACTGAATTTAATCTTCCCCCCTTTAAGCCCTGTTTACGTGCACAATCCACACCTGGAGCAGATGAAGGATGACATACTCTACCACTTCAATCTAGGAACTGCAACCCACAACCTGCCTGCTATGTTTGGCAATGTCAAAGTAAGCCAGGTCACTTTTTATAGTATTCTTCTATGGCAAAATGATACCTCTGTGTTTATCTTAAATCACCATCTCCCTGTTCTTTTCATATGTTTGTCTTAGTTTGTGTGTGTTGGAGGCAGTCCCTGGAGAATGAAGGCATTCATTGAGTATATTGCCGCTGAGCTGGGTTTGGAAGACCCCAAATCAGAGTACCCCAATATTTGTGCAGGAACGGACCGCTATGCCATGTACAAAGTTGGCCCTGTGCTCTCTGTCAGTGTACGTAAGAACCGAAGGCTCAGTGTAATTGTATGCCATCACAATTTTAATTCAGTTATAACAGAAGCCTATGAAGGTAATATCCAATGTGATTCCTTTAAATGATAGCAAACATATTCACTGATACACATGAAGGATAAGTCACACTGTAAAATAAAGAAGGTCAGTGCAGAAAGTGTAACAGCAATATCAGTCTCCGTCAACTAGAGAAACTAGATGTGGAAAACTGTCTCTGACATACCTTTACTTGTCTTTCAGCATGGGATGGGCATCCCATCCATTTCCATAATGCTGCATGAGCTAATAAAGCTCCTTTATCATGCACATTGTACAGATGTTACAGTTATTCGCATTGGGACTTCAGGTGGAATAGGTAAGCAGAAGAATATTTGGATATTTTTTCAGCTACACCAGAGCCTGATGATACTGAAACCATAGTTGTCTGATCAAACCACAAATACTAGCCACAGCCTTTATAATACTACTAACCATATGATCCAGTAAGCCATCATATTTGTAAAAATAAATTGCCAGACTACTTAGGCTCCTGCATGGTCACATGTCCTCCACATAGCTTTATATGGCACAGTGTGGATGAGATAGTCACATACTGTAGATGACACTAGTGACCATGGGGCTGACAGTAAGGCTCACGACAGAAGAGGGAGCTCAGCACATGTAGTACCTGATGGATGTGAGAGAGTTAACATCAGTAAAGTTGCTTCTCTGTATTCTGTGGTCACTGGCAGATGAGTCTTTGTCCTGTTGGCTTTCCTGATTAGGATCAGGCTGACAATGTTTTGTCCTCTGAATTAGATTGTTAAAAATGATTAGCCTGACCTTGGCATCAGTGCAAATATCCCATTGCACTTTTTAATTGTTAATTCTGTCTGTGGAGTGTCTCTGGCTTTGGACTCAACATTTACATAATATCTAGTAAACGGGGGAAAAAATCATTTGTTTATGCCTGAGCAGAAGACTGATGGTGTGAGCCTCCTGAGCCTTCTGATCTGCTGGAAGTTGGCCAAGTGCATATTCTCTAACACAACAGAATACCTAAGAGTCAATTTTAGAGTGGAATTGTCATGCAGAGGACATTGATTACAAAGATATGAAATATTATATGTCATATATTGGACCTGCATCTCAGAGTATGATGTTGATAATTTGATGTTTAAGTTGCAAAATCCAAGTTGTACTTTAAAAATGTTGCGTAATCTTTTAGTTTTGATCTGGTTGTACCTTCAATCTACTAGAAGTAAATATTGTGAGACTGTCTCTCTGTCTATCTCCTCTATCGATTGATCAGTCTATCTATCTATTAAAGCAGAGTACTTAACTGTACAGCATCAAAGTGTGTTACTGTTGACTGTGTCCACTCATGGTTGCAGGGCTTGAGCCTGGCACTGTTGTTGTCACCAAGCAGTCTGTGGATGCCACCTTCCTGCCCAAACTTGAGCAGGTGATCTTGGGGAAGACGGTGGTGCGCAGCACCGATCTGGACCAAGGTCTGGCTGAAGAGCTGTTCCAGTCCAGCAAGGAACTGAGCCACTTTGAGACAGTAATAGGAAACACCATGTGTACACTGGATTTCTATGAAGGTATGAACTTCACTGCACTGATATTCTCCACTTACATAGTGACAGATGAAACGATTTAGTGGTAATAAACTGTATGTTAAGCCTTTTCACTAACTGGTATTTCTGTCTTTCAACATTTGCCCAGGCCAAGCCCGTTTGGATGGAGCTTTCTGTTCCTACTCTGAGAAGGACAAACAGGACTACCTGGCTGAAGCCTATAAAGCAGGAGTCCGAAACATCGAAATGGAGTCCTCAGTGTTTGCTGCCATGTGCAAGCTGAGTGGTCTACGAGGTAACACAATACAGGAGATATGTTTTTGTAATGTTGCAAAGCCTCAAAACACTGAATTTCATTTTCCTGACATCTAAAAGTCTCTTACTTACTTTTGTCTTCTTACTTTTGTCTTTTGCGAAGCGGCTGTGGTGTGTGTGACGTTGCTGGATCGTCTTAAAGGAGATCAACTCAACAGCTCTCATGAGGTTCTTCGCGATTACCAGCAGCGTCCTCAGATACTGGTTGGCCACTACATTAAAAAGCAGTTGAGTGCTTCAGGCAAGACCTAGGCTGAAACAAGCATGATTTGAATTTTGGGCATCTTCACTCAAAGATGATAAAACTGAAAACAATGTAGGAAGGTAGGAATGTAGGAATTCAGATCACTGTCATTTTTTTGGATGAACTTCTGTTCTTTCCTGGGCATTACTTGATACAACCTGAATAATCACTGAATTTGAAGTTATGCACTTCATGCTGTCTGTCCTGTCATATTCTAATTTATATTTCACCTTTTTTTATACCGACATTCCTGACACTGTTCTTCCAATATTATTTCCTTCCTTAATTTGCCTATAAGCACCGATTTCAATTCAATGCTCTGTATAATAATTAATTCAGACGTCTATGGTAATTATAATGCTTCCTCTTTAATGCTACCTCTGTTTTTTATACATGTAAAGCTACTTTTCCTGACACTTGAAATGCTTCATTTTGTTAAAGTATATTCTCACAAGAGTATTGTGACCAAACCAAAATGCACTCCTCATTTTATCTGTACCTGTCATAACTGAAAAGAAATACTGCCCAAGTTGTTTTATGGATGCTGATGGAATGACACCAATGCATGATGAGTTTTTATCCTTGTCATGGTGTATTGGCTGTGGAAAATCCCTTAAGCAAATTCAATAAATCTATATCTTACATACAGTGTTTTTTTTCCCCCTTTGGATGCATACTACTCTGTCCCGAGGAATCTATTTTTTCCTCTTGTAGATGATGAATTAATTCTGCAATGTGATGTTTGAGATAAAATTTTCCAGTGGATTTAAGTCTGTCTATAGGTTTGTTTCACTGCCACAGCATCATATAGTTTTTTCATCATGAGTGTCCTGAAATATAATTGAAGCAAAATTTTATATGAAATATACCTTTATGACATCAGGATATAGGTGTATATAAGAAATCAAATTGTCACCATTCTCACAGAATATGATGGGAATGGTCCCACTTCTGTCTTTTTTTTCTTTGACTTTTACATTATTAAAATCAAGTTAGTATTGAAACAGAACAAGCCGTCTTAGACTCTGAAAGGACTGAGCAAAACTACATTACTAAAGCCTCAGCAGGCTCAGCCCAGATGAAGGTCCTCAAAATTTGAAGCTTGAAACATTCATTACATGAGTCAAACATTCAAATGATGTACAGGATCCTGGATTGGCATGTGGCAACCCTTCAGCACTAAAGATGGTGTTTTAGTGTAAGTGTAATATGTCAAAATACCTAGGCACTGGTTATTTTCCAAAATGAACCACCCACCAGTGTCCATAATTCATGAGGACAGAATGACATTGTAATGTCTCCACAAGATGACTTTTGCTTATGTGCTACGAATTGAACCATTGAGCTAATTTATTTTATGTGGCATGGCTATATTTTTCCATAAATGTATGTCTAATTTGCCATTTGGCTCAGAGGAGTTGGTACTGGCGAAAATGAATGACTCACTGTTCTTCCTCTAAACCTGGATGAGTCAAAAAAATAGGTTGAGACAGTCAGCCATCATTACTGAGCTTATACAAATTTACCAGCATGAGGCACCTCTTCCATAAAGGTCCAAATTAATCCAAATGCCATTAAGTAAATAGTGTGGCTGTCATAGTCTACTCAATTGTGAGCTTATATATAGGCTACAACAGATATTAATCTCATATTGTGTGACTACAGGGTTTTCAGAGCCGGATCTTTAGATCAACACAGCAACTCGATATTTTGATGTTTGGTTAACATATTTGTATGCCATCTTAACAAAAATAGTATCTAGAGTGCAGTCTGGCTGTGTGATAGGGTGTGTAGCAGCCCAAATGCATGGTGGATGCTGACAATCGGTCTGCTGAAGGTGCGCGTCAAAAGAGAGAGGAGGGTCTGCTTGCGCGCTCCCGTGCCCACCTCCTGCCTGCCATCCGATCCTAACCCGGTCTTATTCGCTGACTCAGTGCCTTAAGAAGCATTACCGTCCACCTGACCTGAGCTGCAGCATCCTCCGCTGAGAAATACAACCATCATGGCTAAAACAGCAACCGGTAAGCATTTTGAGATTATTCGTGTTATATTGTCGGGGCAGGGTGGATGGATGGGCGAACAGATGAGCGGATGGACTGCGTTTCTGCAAAGGAGCGTCCTCTCTGTGGAGCCAGTGTCGGCCCGGTGTAGCTCACCGGCCGGTGACGCGCTGCTATGAAGAATCCAGTGAGAAATGAAAAGGATTGAGTGAAAATTATTCCTAATAAAATATCTCAATATCCCTCTGACGTGTTTTTGGAGATCTATATCTGTGTCGGCATGACAGGATGATGAGTAGGAATTTTTGCTTAATAGCCCATCCTTCCTCATTAGGCTCCCCAAACGTCTGCCTCATTATCCCGTCTTATGTTTTGTGTTATTTTAGCATTGATTTGACCCTTCATTGTGTCACATTAGATAACTGTATGAATCGCTCCTGGGCTTTCTTATTTACAAGGCTGCACCTGCGGTTCATGATACGGCGGCGGCCCCAACATGCAGCATAATGCAGAAAGACCCCACCCAAGACGCTGGGCTGCCAAGCATTTAGCCTACAGCAGACCACAGGGGCTTGATCATTTTGACTTTTTATACCCTGTCTTATCACCACATATAAAATAGGCCAACAGGGGCGGACGGATTATTGCAAAACGTTGCCGGTGCAGGTCTCCTGGACGTGATTGAAAAGCCATTGTTTAATCCGTTCATTTGTTATGAGTTGGTCCTCCATCCATGTCTGCACAGCTTCCCAGTTTCTCCGTATTTATTATTCAGTAGAGCCAGGCTACATCACAGGCGCAGTCTGGAGATGTTCTGCCTTATCGGACAATTTGGCCAGACGATACAGCATTGGCATTTGGATGGGATAAGATCAGTGATTTCAATAAAATCCACAATTAGCAATTAGCACACTGGATGATACACTGTGCGATAAGAACTAAATTAGGCTATTGCACACAAAACATAATCATACCTTGTGATGGATAGTTGTAGCCTATAGGCCAAAAAAAAAGTCATTTGGCCTATTCTATTTGTTTCCCCCTCCCTCCCCACGAATTTGGGGTGGCGACGTCTAGCAATGATCCCTATGATCCCACAGTGGCTTTAGTCACTTTCTCTATGCACATCTAATACGTGGATGATGTCTTAAACACTGTGACTGCACAAGGTCTCTCTAAAATACAATATGGTGGATAAAGCGGGCTCCATTATGGCATGTGTGGGGGCAGAAATGTAACAGATAGGTAGGGCTATGGCAGTGTGGGAGACAGGCCAGCCCTGCAGCAAGGGGCCGCCTCACACACTGGCCTTTGCAGCACAAGGCTTAGCAGTAGCCCTCTCACAATCTGTAGTCATTTCCTCCAGGCAGGTGGGCAAATGGAAAGATGAGAGAAAAATAATTTAAGACCTTGCAGGGGAGATTAAAAAAAATAATAAAATATCTAAGGAGCTTGGGAAAACATCTCACCTCACAGCTAATAAAAAAATCAAGATCATCCCAAAAAAAAATCCAGCTGGGCTTGACCCAATGACAGGCAAGACTCAGCAACGAGGGAGAGGTTGTGGCACATAAACAGGTGATCGAGGTTATGACAGCAGTTGAATATAGATACTAAGAATTTAACAGGAAATGGAGTAACATCTCTGGAGTAACACATAGGCCCGTTTGCCCTTGTGATCTTTGATCTTATGTAGGCGACAGGACAAGGCCCTCTGATTTCTTTTCAGAAATGAAACTCAACAAAGACATGTTTTTGTAAGAGCAATATCCTTTAAAATACCATTAAGGCGTGTTTCATCCCTCCCTTTAAAGAAAATTATGATTCCCTTTTCACAGTCACTCTTACCTAATAAATTATTAAGCTATGCAGAACCTAAATTTCAAAGACTGTCAATAGATCATTAGCAAAATGCTCATCTAATGCTGATTGGGTTATTGACTGAATGTGGGTTTGTTAACAGTTTATTGACTTTTGAATATTATTATTGTTTTAAATCATTTTGAGACATCTTTTGCAATGTCGTCTTTTGTGGTGAATCTGCATCACCGGAGGTCTCGTAAATGATGGCATTTAATCAGTCATGTTGTTTTAATGGGCGGCTTTGAGAGGGACACAACATGATGCTAGCTACTGTGTGTTTGTATTCCCACAGCATACAAAGAGAAGATGAAGGAGCTGTCTGTCCTGTCCCTCATCTGCTCCTGCTTCTACCCAGAGACACGCAATAAGCTTGTCTGTGAGTTTGAAGGTATGGATCGGCTCTTATGTTTTTTTTCTTTTGGATTGAGTTAACACACTTCTCCCTGTGGGTGCTTTATCTACTGTGCAAATACAGACCTTAGTAATACACTGATGCATTACTGAACTTTACCCCAATTGCCTGATTTTGTAGACATGGAGGTGAAACCCATAAACAAGCGGGCCTCAGGCCAGGCCTTTGAGGTGATCCTCAAGCCGCTGTCTCCAGTGTCAGATGCAGCCCACAGCCTCCCTTCACCCCCCAAGAAGGATATCTCTTTGGATGACATCCAGAAGAAACTGGAAGCTGCTGAGGACCGGAGGAGGGTATGTAGTTCACCTGTGTTTACAAAAGAGTCTGACCTGGTCTTGTAGATGCAAGGCATTATAAATAAATTGGTCTGTTTTTCTTGTTGTGTGTGGTCAGTCCCAGGAAGCCCAGGTGCTGAGGGCTTTGGCAGAGAAGCGAGAGCACGAAAGGGACGTGTTGATGAAGGCCATGGAGGAGAACAGCAACTTCAGCAAGATGGCCGAGGAAAAGCTCCAGCTGAAGATGGACCAGATCAAGGAGAACCGCGAAGCTCACCTGGCGGCCATGATAGGACGTCTGCATGAGAAGGTGAGGCGCGCAGATTTCTGAAAACGTCCTCTCACTTTCGTTTTGCTTAAAGAAGGAACAGGGGGTGTGAAGAAGAAGACTGATGCGTCTGTCAGAGATTAGGCAGTGTCCTGAATTCTGCTCATTGAATTGTTGTGCTGAATCGTGACTCTCTTCTTCCAGGAGAGACATGCAGCTGTGGTGCGCAGGAACAAAGAGATGCGGGAAGAGCTGACAGCATGAGCCACGCCGAGTCCCAACTTCCATGGTCCATCTACGTCCCTCCATCCAACCCCCTCCTTTAGCCCTGCCCTCACCCTCTCCAGAGCAGACACCCGACCCTGGAGGCCGAGAGGTGGAGGACCTCACCGTCACATTACACCACCCCACACCATTATGCTCACCACCGCCATCAGTATTATCAGTGGGTACAAACATGGATAACACTCCTGAGAATTGAATGGATTTCTTGATTTTAGAGAAAATGTGAGAGTATGATTATTATTTTGTAAATACTTTTTTTAATTCTTTCTATCTGTCCATCTATCTGTCTATCTCTCTCTGTCTATCTATCTCTATCTATCTATCTATCTATCTGTCTATCTCTATCTATCTATCTACCTAAGTGATGGTTGAGAGGTGAAGTGCATACTGAGGAATCTCATGTACTGCACTGTACAATTTCAAACATTTGGTTTGTTATTGGCTAATGTTTTGGTTCTTGAAATTTGAATCTACAACCATTTTCTTGTGAAAGCCTTCGGTGTTGTGAGTTGGTTGTAGACTGACGTTTGCAGTGTTTCCTGATGATGTCATGACGATGTTTCTGTGTCCTTGTGAAGAATGATGGTTGGTGTACCTAGACTACAGACTCCTCAAGATATCAGCGTATCCCATCTTTATCTCCACACACGAACATGCTCACTGTCGACACGCACGCTTGGAACTCATGTTAACAATACGCCAAACCCACAGATTCAAAAGTGTCCACTTCTTCTGAAATGAGCTTGATAATGAACTTGATAGGTGCTTCATTGTTATTAAGAATGTCTTTGCCCAACTGGAGCAAACGTTTATACACTTGCATATTCCTACTTACCCTGACAACAGCATCTCCTAATGAATCCATCTTTAGCTGAATCAGTTACTCTGTTATGTACACACTATTTGGAGATTAATCTCTTGAATGTTATCACACCACACTGGTTCCATACATAGTCTTGGACAGTGGAATGTGCTGTTGCTCCCACCTTGATATTGATAGTATGTCTGTGTGGATGTGTGTGAATGCGTATTTAAAGTGAGGCATCATTAGCATCTTCTCTCTGTAGGGGGGTAGATAGAGAATGGATGCAGGATGCTTTACATTCAGCACACTGAACTAATCTCTTTTTAATATACAGTACCACAGATATCTGCCTGCATCCTCTGCTGCCTGTGTTTCTCCTCCATATTTCTCTGTGAAAGCTTTGCTGAATAAAGGTTTGGGGTTCTGTGAACATGGCATGCACCATCTAATACTTTCCTGTGCTAAAAACAATAAGGAAAAATGTAAACTGCCAAATAAAAGAACCAATTACCTACACATTCTGAGAATTATGGTCTCCCCATAGGTGATTTTTTAAAAATTCAGGCGTTTTCCTAACGTACCGATGTAATGTTAACACTATATTAACCTATTTTGAACATTTACCTTTTATGTTTTTGCATAATTCATAACACCCCCGGGGTTCCTCTGTGGCTCAGACCGCATATAATGAAAATGAGTCCAGGGTTAGTCATCAGGCACTGACAGGAAAATTTAAGAAAGTCTGATGTCTCACCAGTAGGTGGCAGTAAGAGATTTATTTGGCCCATACAAGCCAAGCTGGAGCCTGAACCCTCAACGAGTGAGGCAAAAGTTCACAAAATGGCAAAGATAAAGATCACTGAAGAAACAAAATCCCACAAACTGGCAGAATGTTTAACAGTGCTAATGTTTCATCTGATAATTCGTCATGAAGAAGGAGCCTTTATGGTCTGGCATTAAAATAACATTCATGAGACAGAAAGCAAAGGGTTCCGGTTACACAGCGGCTCTTGAAGTGTGTCAGATATAGCTGTATTTAACATTTATCAAGCTTCAAACTGATTGTTATTTTCAGTTTCTCAAAGGAGAACAAGACGATTCATTTGTTGTTAAGACCAGCTCGACCCTGCAGTTCACATGATCAGCGACGGAGGCATCTTCTCATGGAAGCCTGATGGGCTGCAGGGGGTTGAACAAAATTAAGTCACTCCGTAATTATATGAAAAATCTGTATCACAGAAAACTGGCCAAAAATAACATATTGGAGCTGAGCTGTGATTTATTGGTCCAGCTGTCTGCAGTATGTACCGGCCACTTCTTACCATTTCCCTCCATCTCCCCATCCTGTTCACACTATTGTCCTCATTTCAGACCGATCCATGCGAGTGAGGTCAGGGGAACATTGTAAAGGATTTCCTCTGGCTCTTAATGATTTCCTGGGTATTCATGAGGGCAACAATGCCCTGGGATTTGGTTACTTACCTGGCACACAGTGAAGGGATTGCTTTTCAGTCAATAACTGAGTCATTAACCTAGCTCATTATTAGCTGCTGAGGGATTGCTACAATATTGCAGCTGCAGATAGCTCCCTCCTTTAGGAAGACATAGTTGTGTAATGGTTTATACTTGGAGAGAAGCTGACCCTCTTGTGTACAGGAATGTGTAATGTCAATATAGAATGGATTACAGTCGGAAAATAATGCTGTCAAGCACTGAGCTTCTAAAGTTTGTGAGAGGTTATGAACAATAAAAAAATCCCAAATAGAATGACCTGGTATGTAAGAAGATATTACAAACTAAAGCAGAAACAAACTCACTGGTGTAACCCATATTTCACATCTTTAAAACTGAATTTATTGGTACAAAAATATTACAAATAGATAAACAAATGCAAGTGTCCAACTGTCAAGTTAGTTTTTCCATTGTTGGCATATACAGTAAATGTAGCTCTGATACAGTAGATGTAGCTCTGATACCACTAAAGTAGCAGACTGAGTTAATGAGCAACTACATCATGTTAAAAGGTGTCAACTGTGACCTACAAATGTAGAGGTTCATTATCATAAACTGGTCTACAAAATACATGTATTACTTCTAACATGGCACATACAGTAAATCTACTGATAGCCCAAACACTGTATCATTCCTCAACCTGGAGACAGTGCATGTTAGCTACATTTAAAAATGATAGTTTTCATTGAATAACATAGAATGATGCGGTATTCCGTGCTTGAAACACTAAGAGACAATTCTCTCCTTCAGTGACCCCTCTCACTCAGTCTTTATCTTTAATAAAATAAAATTGATTTGTTTTGTTCCCCTATTTTTATTGCTTTGAAACAGATGAGCCAGGTAGTCCTGCCTTGTCTGTGGTGTAAGGCACAGCTCAGCTGTTGCCCTCAGTCCAGTTGTAAGCGTCAGAAGGCTCCTATCTCTGTGCCCCAAGGCCTATAAGGCTTTGACAGGGTGGAGGAGGGCCCCACTGGGCTGAGGGCCGTTGGGGAAACCAGAGGAAAAGCACCAAAGGAGAGGGGGAAGGCAGAAAGTGAGGAGAGGGATGAAAGGAGTGGTGGCGAGAGCTTGGAGGTTGGCACAGGCAGACTGAGGGGCAGGGTGCCGTTGGGAGGCACCCTGAGGGACTCCGTGGGGGGCATCACACTGAGTCTGGACGTCACAGATGCCTCAGCTGAGGAAGAGGAGGATGTGGAAGATGAAGAGGAGCAGGGTGGGCTACTGCTACTTCTGGATGCAGGTGTCCTGCCTTGAGGGTGTTGTAGGAGGAGTGGGTGGGTAAGATGGGAGGGGGCAGTCCCATAGGCAGAGCCCCAGGCTAAATGTCCGAGTCCAGTGTGCACTTCCCTTTGAGAGGCGTAGTTGCTGAGGTGGGAGACCAAGCGCACTCGGAGGGGGTCTGCACTGTCCCGACCTTCTATGATACTCAGGTAGCGAGCCGTCTCTGCCAGGCACTCCCTAAAGCCCAGACTGCGGTAATCCTTGGCCAGAGCGTGAGCCTCAAAGTAACCTGTCAGGGGAGGAAGAAGAGAGGGAGAGATTTAGAAAAAAAAATGCTATGTGTAGTACATCATGTCATTTTGAGTTAGAACATGAATGTATTGTTCATAGTAGAAGAATTAGTAAGTCACCTTTGCCACCAGAAGCATGAAGCATCTTCAGATGGTCTACAGTCATCTGCAATATTTCTGCCTTTTCCAGTTTAGCTGATCCCTGAGGAGTGAACAGAACAGCCACTTTTAATGATACTTGTATTTTTCAAATCAGGCAACCATCTAACAAAAACGTAGCATATCGTAACGCAAGCAAGCAAATCCAATTATTCAACAAGTGGAAATATATCGATATACAGTACCTGTTTCTCAAAAGCACTTGGCACCAGTCTCCTCAGCTCTGACAGGCTGTTGTTGATGCGGTCACGTCGCCGTTTTTCAATAATCTAGAAACGGGAGAAAGAAGCATTATTACTGAGGTCACAGCGGCATGAGAACTGCAAAATTTATCAAACACCCGTGCGTAATTGCGCACCGGAGATGATAACCTTACTCACCCCCCTGCGTCTTTTTCTGGCTTGAACTTGAGTCGTTGTGGACGGTGACATCGAGTCGTGAGGAGAATCAATTTGCCTGAATGAAGGCAAAGACATATTTAATTTTCACAAATAGTGAAAGAATTGTATAAATGATTCTAACTACACAGGTCTGCTTGGTAAATTAACGTCAAAGTCTCACGGATGAAAAAGCAACAAGAAATATTAGGCTATTGCAAGTTAATTACAAACAACAATTCTGCCTTGAAAACATACTATATTATATGATAATAAAATGTGTTGACCTCTCCATACATACCCATTTTCGTCGCCACTGTCTTTCTCCACTTCAATATTGTCGTCCAGGTCGCTATCAGATGAACTGTAATTGTGGCTTCGTTTCATTTCGCTTCCCGGTACACAGCGATCCAGGCAGTCCTGTCAGCCAAAGCTCCGGAGGCGCACTGACAGAGTCCGAGCAACAGTTTAAACGCCAGACCTGCCTCTCCTGTTATTATTTTCATGACATGTAGAGGATGGGCGGGGCCTGCGGAATGATCTGGGCGGTCCTTGAGAAGACTAAGCCTATTAAAATCAAGCTGGCATTTGAGTGACATGTTTTTTGAATCAATGAACGTGCCTATATCTTAGACCAACTCTAACAAAACACATGCTTGAACTAGGTTATCAAGTGAATCAAAATATATATAAGATATGTAAGAATTTAGACCATTGCAGATTTTAAAAAGTTATGTATTTAAAATATTTTATTCCATCACCGCAGACTGACACTGACTATGTGCTCCTGTGTGCTGAAGCTGCTCTCCTGTGCTGAGTCTGACATCGCAGACCGACCGGTGGACTCCTGGCCTCAGGTCTCCAGTTTGCCTGCTGGGTCCAAAGCCCACGAGGAGCAGGCACCATTAGAGCAGGAGCCCTCTTATTCACTGTTGGACACATGGCCTATTAGCAGAGTGTGTTGTTCATTGTCTGCTGTCAGCTGTGTGGCTCAACAACAGCATTGATCAGCCGGGAGGCCCAGCATTAGCCCGTCAGCGTTGCCAGGCTCTCCTAGGAAACCCC
>OMLB01018035.1:0-15602 GCA_900302555.1 Myripristis jacobus | reverse complement strand
GGAGAGAGGGTGACATGCAGCAAAGGGCTAAGGCTGGAAACGGACCCAGGTCGCTACGACAAGTATTTAGTCGTTAAAGGTACACGTCTCACCTTGTAAGTATTCCTGCCGGGAGCGCAGGTACTCTGACACGGTTTCCAGCTCCTCGGGGTACAGGTGCACCCCCTCGGCCAGCAGCCAGAGGAGCTGGCGGGTGTCAGACGGCACGGCGTGGCGCTCGATCTTCTCCCGATCCAAAAAGTCATCCAGCAGCTGCGAGGCCCGCGCTGCCATGTCTGCCGGGTCCGGCGGAGGGCGCTCTTGGACCAGTCCGTGCTCGTACTCGGCTACGACGAAGTCCATGGCTTGGTCCTTGGGCATGTTGCGGTGGACTGTGAGGAAAGTGGCAGGATTATTGGTGAGGTGTGAGAGGGCTGAGGGCCGGGAGAGGTGAAATCAGTAGTGAAAAACAGCAAAATGATCAGGGCTCTTAAAGGCTGTTATCCTGTCATTTTATATATTGAGATGAGTTTTGTTTCCATGTGATTTGCTCAGCGAATGTTATTTTGAGGAGTGGGGGGCAATAAATACACCCTTGGAGTAACACATTTCTGGACATTTAAGCTGCTAATTTAGAATTCATGTGGTATGAGTTGAGAATTTTTCCAAATGTGTATTTAGACATATGATGCCAATGCAATTTGAATTAACCTTATAAGACTTAGTCTGGATTTGAGTAAAATGTATACTTACTGTTTTTGACACTCACTCTTAATTTATGAATTCATGATTTTAATTGATGGTTTTGATGCAGTTTGGTTATATAATATTGTTTATGGCATTTTGGGGTTTGTGTTGTGAGATACAGAATGGAATGTAACATGTTATGCATACAATTACTTGTATTGTTTAGTTTTATTATTTCCATTTTGTATTATGCAGATTTGTTGGTGATGTAATCAGTAAAATAATTTTGGTATTGAAAAATGGCAATTTTTGTTTGCTGTATAAATCATAATATGAGCATTTTTGCATCACAAATTCCTTTGCTTTTATACAAACAGATATTTGTATTTCAATATAATAAAATTATTTTTATATTATGATATATAAAAGAGTAGAAATCATCTGGAAAAAAGCTTTAACTTTGAAAAGTTGTGCAGTAGGTTGTAGACAATCAAATTGTCCTGATTATTCTATGAATTAGATTGTGTAAAAATTTAATTAATTCAATTCAGTATATCTGTGTTGTTAAGGTGTATATAAATGAATGAATGAATACTGTGTTAAATGGACAATCCTTGTTTGGGACTGATGGACTTTTATGGATCGAAATTTAATTAAACGATTTATTTTTATTATCCCGACAGACTGTGTTTTACATTCATAGAGTGATGAACTGCAGCACTTTGAATTTGAAAGAAATGGGATATTTGTGTACACTGTTATATTCATCTGTATTATATGTTATTTGTTATATTTCTTAGTTTGCATTTCCTTTTAGGGTTAGCATTAAGGTTTGACAATTTATACAAAGTGCTCTTTGGATTTGTGTAAATGAGGTTTAAGAGGTCAGAGATGCTGTTTATTGAAATACAGTGTAGCTGAGCCTAGAGGAGCACAGGGTTGTAACTAAGGCGGACTGAAGGTTGGAAGGGGGAGGGACTTACTTTTGAGGGATTCTGAGAATATGATAACAGTGCAGGAGGACAGAGCTACGTTTGTCTGCTCCACCAGAATACATAACGGGGAGCCGTCTGCACGGATGTCCTGCAGGGCCCGGGTCAGGCCCGACTCCGCCTGAAGGTAGAGCATTTCCACTGACAGGCCGCGCTCCTGCAAGCACTGTCTTAGCGATTTGGGGTAATCCCTTTGAGAGGAAGAGAAATACTTTGTTAACTTGACATTTATGTAAACTGGTGACTGACCTGGCATGGAGAGAAACCTGAGCAGTGATGAGGTGATGATAAGCACCCAGCTTACAAACACTGGCCAAAAGATTTGGCTAAGACTCTATGATAAGAGCAGAGGTGGTCTGATTAGTCCGGGAGGGTGCCAGACAGATTTTTTGTTGTCGCTTCAAAAACCTCCGCTGAGCCAATTTATTCTTCTACGGGGCAAATATGACGACAGAGAACAAAGGACTGTCCATCTATTTTATACAGCATTTTTTGTACACAGCTTCCCAGAGTCGTATAAAAGCCAGCCTACCAATTTACAAAGACAAAACCACAAGTAGGTACAGCTGGGTGGAGGTAAACACAATGTCCAAACTGTAGATGCTTACATTGACATTTTAGGCCTTGTTCATGCCTGGTGTTACCATCTAAATTGGCTGACCTGGTCACAAGTGGACAACTGAGAAAGATCGTCGTTCATACCCTGGATAACCCCTCAAGTGTCTCCAGTGAAACCTTGTGATGGGATTTTGTGAATAAGTGCATGCATCACTTCTGTTGCATGGATGATTTGACCCACAGCCTCAGATCCTTCAGAACTACCCCTACCCTTTTTTGTTTGGCTGTAATTTACTCTCTCCCTCCTCACCTCTGTATTCAATGCTGCCACTATCTGCCCAATATTCCCAACCCATCCCGTTTCTTATCTCTGGTCCTTTGACAAGGTAGCTGCACCCAACAACTCCAATTCTTGGGTTACCCAAGGACACCGCTGTTTCACCGCAAAAACAGACTTCATTCAAATTTGAATTTCACCCGTGAACAGCGCACTCTAAAAAAAGCTTCATCTTTCCACAAAGTGATCCGGAGATCCTTGTTCTCAAAGTGTCTCTAAGACGCACTGAACTCCACCCACACCTGTACTTAAAAATGTCCACCTGTGACCGAACCACCCAAGATGGCTGTTAAACAACAGCGTGACCGGGGTCTTAGCCGGCTTGCAAGCATATCTGTTTGAGATTGGCAACAGCTAGGAGCTTGCTCTTCTCAAAAAATCTACACTTCTGCATTTACAGAGGATTTATCCATCTTTTATTTAAATGTCACACCCCTGTTTCACAGTCCAATCAGATGAAGGATGGACAGATCCATGTAAGAACTTTATATGATATACCGATTTCTGTCTGGCTGCCCTCTTACAGTGTGCTCTACCAATGAAGACCTAACTTTGAGTCACCATTCTTGTTTTGTGGTGCATTTTGTGTGTATAGACATGATTACCTCATTATGTAGCCAGCACCTACAACAACATGTGCTGCTTTGAGTTGGACTGACTTTTTTTTTTTAAATCAGTATGTATTAAATGTTGTGAAATGCATTTAAGTAGACCTTATTGGACATATGTAGACCAGAAAAGTTCAGTCAATTTAGTATCTTGAGGAGTAGGTTTTTGCTGCCAGAAAAAAACAACAGGCCTCATTCACCCCGACCGGGTATGGATGAATTTGTTTTCAATTTGTAAAGTAGCAGTTTATACAAGCATACCAGTCCATTTGGTTAAGGAAAAATCCACCCTAGAGCATTTAAAACATTTAAAAAACAGCTACTGACACTGTTCGATGATTGGTGTATTTTTTTCTTTTTGCAGTGCTACCCAAATGTTGACCATGTAATGCCAGGTCCAGATATTTCCAGCAGCTACAGTGGAGTTTGACAGTGGAAATGTTTC
This sequence comes from Myripristis jacobus, assembly GCA_900302555.1. Classification (NCBI taxonomy): domain Eukaryota; kingdom Metazoa; phylum Chordata; class Actinopteri; order Holocentriformes; family Holocentridae; genus Myripristis; species Myripristis jacobus. The sequence continues at coordinate 11,996 of OMLB01018035.1, read as the reverse complement.
AGTAATCTAAAACATCAGTGGTAAAAAGTCAGGTTTTGGTGTCAAAAAGAAAGACCATCTTTCTCGAGCTGACATTTTGCACCTCAGCTCAACAATCATACAGGGGGAAAATCCACCTCAGGAGGAGGATGGAGAGCAATTTCTCCAGCACAGCAGCAGGAAACAGACCTGGGTGCAACGCAGCTGAGACACATCCTGCATAGTGACGAGAAACTGAAGAACTTAAGAACCGGAAGAACTCTAGCTCTGCCACTGTTATCGCTCTCTCCATCTACATGTGCAGCACAAACCTACATGCAGCGAGCTGACACCTGCTCTCTGGAGGCTCTGGTGAAGGTAGGAAATCAGCAACTGAAGGAAAAGTAGATGAGGCATTTTGCAGGAAAGTGGGTTCACCAAAAAGTTCATTAAAACACAAAATAGCTTAAAAAAGGAATACACTGATCATCACAGCTGGTTGATATTTATGGGTGGATTTTTCCTTTAAGCAAACATCTACTGTATGCATCTGACAGTCCAGTCTCAACAAGGCAAGCACCAGTACCACTGTCTTTTAGCCAATAAAAAAGTACCCAAATTTTCAATTCCAAAAATTCTTATGATGCTATTGGAAATCAACATCCACAGAAATTGGAAAAAAAATCACCACCATAGGGGAAATAACCTGAAATCGAAATCCGATAATGAAATCCATTAACTTGATTCTATATTTATTGTACCAAATGAGACTGAAAGTACATCTTCTGAGTGTATTTCAGTGTTAACTGGCTTCTTATTAGCTTGTGGTGGTAGCAAAACACTTTCCTCAAGATAAATACACAGACTGTTAAAAGTTGTTTGAAGGATTATTCTCTGGTAAAATGGCTAAACAAACCTGTGTGCACATAATCCAAAATTACATGTGGTGTGCAGTTTTATTATGCAGTCTGAACCGAATAGGACATGGATATCAGTAAGAAAAACAAAAGAAGAACTTAATTTGAGCCTTCTCCAAAAATAATGACCTATGACATCCTTTTAGACTGATATATTCGGTAATAAAGGTCAGGATTGTTTGTAGCCATGATCAGACCAGTATTGTTGCTCAGTTACATCAGTGTATCCACAGTGTGAACAAGAGAAAAGGAATAAGTTAAAATTCACTTATCAGTTCGAGCTTATCTAAATTTAACACAACTTACTTAAAGGGATAGTTCACATTTTTGGACATGAAAATGTACGAAATCCTCCCCGGCAGTGTAGTGCATGAAAGGGGATGTCTTGCTTTCTCAGGTCACGGCGGTCGCCATCCAAGGCCATTTGCTTTGAAACAGATAATAGAACGGGTGCAGCGTCACCCGGTGGGAGCAAACACTGATACTGATGGAGCGAAAATGGTGCCAAGTGATTGTCTGACTGATGTCTGACTTTTTTCCCCAGAGTTGGTTTTGTGATGAAAATTTATTACTATTTAGAATGCAAGCTAGTTTGAGAAGCAAAACTTTTAATTTTTGTGACCCCAGCAAACTAGCTGGAAGTACCTATTTCAATGCTACAGGCATTGAAACTATGCCAGAACTATGGCCAGGGGACACCTGAAGTATAAAAATCCCTTTTCATGCACCACACTGCCGAGGAGGATCTCATACAACTTCACGTCCAAAAATGTGAACTATCCCTTTAACACAACCATACATTTACCTTATTTCCCAAAATATACAGAGACATCAGCAACCAGCTGCTGATATCACAGTTAAAAATCTGATTTTTTAATAAATTTTCAGTGAGTTCACAGACTTAAATATCATTTAAGTAGCCAATTTTGGCATTTCTACGATGAAAGGCTTTCAGACAGTGGGATACATATTGAAGGTTTTCCAGCTCTTGGGCACTCAACTGTGAACAGCTGATTTTGGTTCAAAATGTTCAACTTCATGTCTCAACAGAAATGAAAAGTCACTGTTAATGAGTTTTTGTGTGTAGATAATGTCACCGTGTTAACTACCAGCTAACCAACAGTGTCTGGTTGTATCCTTAAAGACCCCATGAAATGGACTCTTACTTTCCTGATGTGGTGCAGTTTCCTGTTGAAACAGGATGTTTGGGCGGGACATGGTGCAGAGAAGGATCACTCACAAATGCAAACCAACAGGATCTCAGTTTGGCTGAGAAACCATTTTATTCGAAGGGATACGGTGGACGAGAGAGCACGTTTAAAGATTTGTGAAGGTTTCAGTGGTTAAAATTTTTATTTACACTGACTTGTGCAGGATGATGTCACTATTAGAAATAGTGTTTTGCAGGAAGTAAAAGTCATGCTTGGTCATTTCATGGGGACTTTAAACACATCTGACCTGCGCACCAGAAAACATAACTGGTAGAAATCAGCACTGTTAGTGTGGAACTGCATTTTTGGACATTAACATTCGCTGCTTTACTGATTCAGCTTGCTGACAAGTCTACAAGGTCTACAACTCAGACTCTGCATAGAAAGATCTGACCTCAAACCAAACATTTTTTCCCTTTCAAGCCACACAATGCACACAACCTGAGCTATTCTGCACTGATTGACCTCCATGATGCCACCAGAGTCCAAGATGTGAGAAAACTTTTTAAATTTTGGATTGTGTGGTGAGGCTAAATCTTTTGCATAGTCCAACAACTATTTTTAGTGTAAGTGCAATCCTTGTGTAATCCTTTGTCAGCAAATCAAGTGTGTGCACTTCATTTTATTTGTGTTCCCTCAGCATCGGTTCACCAGGACATACGTGCTGATCGAGCCACAAAAATGTCAGCCACCATACTGAGAAAATGTTCAATATTTTGATTGATCGTGCAAATAAAAGAGGGATTAATGTGCACTGTTTGACAGGTGTGTCAGTTTGCAATCATCTGCTTTAAAAATGTATGAAATTCAAGTTGTTTGGGGTGAATGTGTGACTAAACCCACGTTTGAGCAGCACAGTGAATGGGATTGGTGCTTTAAATTGCTTTAGATCTTTTATTAAGATGGAAGCCTATTTTGCATATTCCTGATATTGCTGACAAATGTAAAGTTGACAGTGACAAGCAATTATTCATGCAGACGTAATCTGGCCACCAACATGTTCAGTCTGCTTTCATCCAAGAATGACATGGGTGTGATCACAGGGAAATGCATTTTCAATTAATGTGAGAATGCTGTCGTGTCAGTGAGCTCACTCCCTAAACATTGCTGTTACTCTCGTTTGTTCTCCGGTGAAATATTCAAATCACAACGGTGAATTATGTTCTGCTCAGTCTGCTTGATGTCAGAATAAAAATATTTCAAACAAAGTCCTGGTCCAATGGTGAAGTCAGTGGTTCCCAAACCAGTCCTCAAGGCCCCCCTGTCCTGCAGGTTTTTGCTCCAGCTCCACCCAATTAAGGCCTGTGCACCTTCATGCACGGCCTGCTCAGGTAGATCTGTTTCAACCAATCAGCATGATCAGCATCAGGTGTGAAAGAGTACAGCTGAGACAAGAACTGGTTTGGGAACCACAAGTGTTTCCACCGTGTGTTGAGTTTCAAGTTTTTCCATATTTGACCATGAAGGGAAGAAATGTATGATTTTGGCTAAATCTGGTACAATTATTGGCATACATACTGAATGTGTACTGAAATAAAACTGTTTAAATTGAAGAATTGGGTGAGTTTGTACACTTTCAACTGATTTTATGCAACAAAATACGCTCCTGAGGACATCGGGAGCATCAACACCACACAAGCGTTTTGCATATTATTATTTCTGTTTGTTTGTTTGTCTGTCAAGGCCTTGAAGAATAGCAGGATGATGCACCAGTGTGTTTGAATTATTATGAAATACTAAGATTACATCACATTCTTAGTGTGACAAAGGAAGTCACATATATTGCTAAACAATTTGATATGGTGAACATTTCTTTGGATTCGAGGAGGCTTTCGTGGCCGTGGTCACCCGCCTAAAAAACACCATCAATTGCAGGAGGATGTTATCAGCATTCAGCATCCGAAAACTGGCAACATCAACTTTGAATACGCACTTTTAATGAGGAAGGCTGTCTTTTGGGGTGTCCGTGTGACAATAAGAAAATAAAATAACCGCAGTGCAGTCCAGGATCTTTATACAGCTCACATTTTCATCTTCTCTACACAAACTGGCATGTCAAACTAGTGAAACTACCAAAGCGTGAATGTGGAGCTGTATTAGAGCTTCATGTGTTTTCGCTGTCAGCTCAGCTGCCTTGCACAAATGCACGGATTGCAGTTATATCTGCCGACATGATCTGCAGATTAGGCGGGCCGGGTCATAAAAATTAATGTTCCGATCGATAGCGGATGGATTGCGTGTGGGTGAAATACATTATTAATGAGGAAAATATCAATTATTTTCTCTAAAATGTTAACACAAGAAAGAAATCACCTGGAGAATTCACGTTGCTCGAGATAATGTAAAAAGCAACACTGCCTACAGGGCAAGGCTATCGTTAACAAAAACTAACGAACGAACGAACGGGTGTGAGTGATGGGCGAGGTTTCGTTTTGATGCTGTTTGACTAGTTTTGCAATTTCATCTAAACTATCAAATGGATTGATGCCTCCCGGTGTGACAGTTGGCCCTGAGTCAATGACAGAGGCTGCGACCTTCCCACACGTGATCATAAATCCAGTTTGACATGACAGGCATAACACGCTTTTATTTCATCACCTCAAGGTCATTCCAAAGTAGAGAAAGCTTTTAAACCCTTCTATTCTTTGTCAAGTTGGTGCTGCATAAGCAGTAAATTTTATTGAGGCCATAGTTATGAATGACTCACGAGTGCCTGACCTCTGACTCATATTGTGATTACAATTGAATAAAAAGAAAGAGCTATCCATCTTTCAGCAGCCACAAATCCACAATAGCAGGACTTACCACAGATATTTGCTTTGCCACCTGACAGCAGGTTCTCATAAGTAAATATCAATTGTCCGTGGCACACTAAATATGTAATAAGAAATAGGCTATGTGTGGTTTATTTAGTTCCAAATTGATATGACATTACTCTTATATTGTGAGAAAACGCCTTGAAAATGGCAATCAAACATCCAGAATGGGAGACACTCGGACAGGATCTGGTCTTGACAGTTGTCTTTTAACAGGGCAAAGGGAAATTTGATCAAATTTATCAAAGAGCCAGTAAACCCTGCACATGCCAGGGGACAGTAAGAGGCGGTGCGTGTAAACAAGAGCGTTTCATGCTTGAGCGGGACAGCAAGGAGCCGTTCAGCTGCACTGTGTGCACCACAATAGAAGGAGGGCCTCACAGTATCAGGGAGGATTTTGTCTAAACAAATTCATGTGATATGTCAAGACGATCTTATCCTCCTGTAACCCATGACTAATGTTTATAATTGCGACAACAATTAACTGGGTGATCCCGTGTATGCAAACAAGCCCTGCCACTTAAGAGCTGCCTGAAGCCTCTGTGCATCCTAAGCCTCAGTAAAACCAAGGCGTCTTGTGAGAGAGTCGCAGGAGTGGCCACACACACACACACACTTTGCACTGCTTCACATCACTGCTGCCAAAAGGCTGAATCAGTGTATTAATCACCTTAGTTGTATTTTTCTTTTCAGATCTGGAAATATTTTAAATGGATTTGATCCCTTTTCGGGTGTTGATGTTTCATTGTGTCCAACAAACAGTTCAGTGGAACTGACTCTAATTGCCTTTTTCCAAATTACCTACACTGTGACAAGACGTGCGATACCATTTTCTCCTCTGTACATCCAGCGGTTCGGTTCCTGTGGGTAGCATTTTGTCTTAGCTTAGCATAAAGACTTGTAGTCTATGGGAGTCATTAGCCTGGCTCTGTCATGGTGAAAAAATAAACCTGACAGCAACTCCAAAGCTGAAAACACACAAAAAAATTCAATACATGAATTTCAAATATGCACAATATGCTGAATTCCTGTAAGGTTTATTTTTTTGACAGCGCTAGGCTAATGACTCCCATAGACTTCAGGTTTTTGCTATGCTATCCATAGGAAGTGAACCACTGTATGTAAAGAGGTGAAAATGGTATTAAGCGTCTTGTCTCAGTCTGGGGAATTTGGAATAAGGGTATTTTGTCCAAAATGTTGGAGTATTCCTTTAAACTGGTTGGCCAAAAGGCTGAAACATGAAAAATGCCCTCAGGTGAATACAAAGAAATGGAAAATTTAAATAAACACCCCTGCATGTGCAGTCCTATTGGCCGGTGGCCACATAAGAGCTTATCAAACTCTATGAAAAATCCATGCAAACTTTTGCCCCAAATTTTCAATCATTTGTCATTTCTGTATTTTTGTTTGAAGCACTTACATGCACTGGTTGGTGACGGAGAGGACCACGCAGTCGGCCGGCTTTTTCTCCTCCTGCACCTGCCGGTAAAACCTCTGGTACAGATTTTTCCGTCTGTCTGCTGGGGTGCAGCCGTCCGGCTTGGCTGGAGGTGGCAGATGTGAAGGAGGAACCCAGAAGACAGAAGGGAGAGAGAGGGAGAGAGAAGGAAGAGAAATGGGAAAGACGGAAGACAGCAGGACAGGGACAGAGAGGAGGATGCATGAGAAGAGAAATGTGTGACATATGAATAAAAACAGAATGTTGTGATGTTGCAGGAGAACTGCAGTGACAGCGTTTGAACTCAAGTCACACCTGTTGAATTTCATGTGTCCCTTTCAAACTAAACACTGAAACCCTTTATGTTCAAACATCTTCACTTTATATTAATTTGATCCAGGGCATTGCTAATTACTAGGTCGCAATAGCGTAGGACAGGTTATGAAGTCAGTTATATTTTTCCCTCAGCAATTCAGACATGTAACCATATAGACTTATTTGAATTTCTCTCTACAGGTAAGAATAACAGGTACAAAGTGTACAAAGTGAGTCTAATCTAAAATAGGCTGTTTTCTATCAGGTAGGTGTAGCAGGTTAAGTATGCCGGCAGTGAGCAGCAGAGTTTTAGAACATCAGAAATGTTGACTGCTGTTTGAATGATTTTGAAAGAAAAAAAAACGTGTTCAATCCGGTTATCTGAAGGTGACGTGGCCTGTTATTTTTATCTTCTATCATCAGCACAAAGAAAAAAATACAATCTTACCATTTTGTTGATGCTTGTACCCCTCGTACTTCACGTTTCCGCTGTAGCTGTGCTTTTGGTCGATCTCTTCATAACTGTAACGTGAGCACAGACAATGTGCGATCACAAAAAAACACATTGATGTGCTAACTATTCACCGTCATACTTGAAAGTGGATTATAAACCCTTCAAATTAACATACAGTCTCAGATAACAGCTTCCTCTGGGCCCCCGACAGATGTATGATGTAAAGGAACAGTTCACCTCAAAATAAAAATGTGGTCGTTATCTATTGATCGTCACGTCAGCTGAAACACCCGGTGAAGTTTGTGAGTCAAAATAACATACACTTCACGTGGGCACAAGTGACTGCATCCGGGTTCTTTAGAGGAACACGAACCGCAAAAAAACAGCAGTGAAATTCATCCAAACAGCAAATTCCAAGAGTTGTGAGGCCAAATGACGCACAGGGGCTCACAGACGTGCAGTATGCACGTGGTGGCCTCGCAGATTTTCCTCATTTTCCTTACCTTACAGCTGTCTGGTGGACGAGTCTTGCTGCTTGCACTTTCGAATTTGAAAATTGCAAATACAACACATCACATACTCCGGCATATCCTATTCAGAAATAGCAGAACTGACCTGAAACAAATTAGCCTTTTCGGTGACTATCACAGAAACCAAGTGGTACATGGCTATCTCAAGACACACCTGTTCAAACAGGCATTCTAATTCCTTACTGGGCTGTTAGAAACCGACTGCACTTTATGCACTTATAGCATTTTTTATTTATTTACTTTTTTTTTTATTGTCATAAATGGTATTTGGTATTTGGTATTTTATTGGTATCTAAACTCACTGTATTATGTCTTGTAAAGCACTTTGTGCCTCTGGCTGTGAAAAGTGCTCTATAAATAAAATTTACTTACTTACTTACTTATGGCTACTTCATGCTGCGATGGCAGAATGATGAGAAGAGTTTTGTAATTGATATTTTAATAAGCTCAACCTTGTAGATGTGAGAACAGAGAGTAAGAATGTCACCTCACAATAACTATCACTTTGTGGCCCTCTTGAATAATATTACACAACCACTGCTGCCAGTCATCTTGTGGTACATATGTATTCAATGTTGAAAATACCAGCTCACTCAACTTGTTACACTCCCTAATGTCATTTAGAAACCCGGTGACTCAAGAGACAAAAAAATCTAATAAGATCAGTTATGTCACGCTTATGTAAAGCCGCGTGTAATTTGCATTAAATATAACCTACATTTGTGTAGTGGCCGCCCATCAGTCAGGCAGCACAATATAGACCATGACACACTGGTTTACCAAAAACTTCTACAATAGATTAAATGTTTACTGGTAATAATAATTATTTCCAGATTATGTTCTTGGAGGAGAGGAGAGGCACCATTCATTGGCTTTGGGTTCTGGCCTGATGAATGACACGAGCCGAATGTCACACCATCCTTCCAAAAGCTAATGTACAGATATTATAACAGGGCTGGAGCGCAAAACGCCTCATTACAAAGCAGCACTGCATGATATGTAGTCATTTCAATATCTGTAAAATTAATCAGATTAATATGACTGATTAATTTTACAGGTTTGCACAATAATACACAATTTTAGTATAAATTAGGACTGAACAATATATCGTTATCATTTTGTTATCTACATATGAAGATGCGAGATATGAAAATCTCAAAAGCCAACAATATGGATGATATCAGATGACAGTGATTGGTCTGATCTGATCAATACTTTGTGAAGTAACTGCATGTTCAGTATCCATGTTGTATTACTATACTGCTTATTTGAAGAATGCCCAATTTTCACTGTTGCTACACTTAAAATTTCATATAAATGTGAACCCATAATCTGACCGTTTATGGTATCGCTATGGAGATATTTGACATAAACATCGAGGTATGACATTTTGTCCATATCATGCAGCCCTAGTGTGAAAGATAATTTTTGCATAATAATTTGAATTTCCCCTCTGCGGTGCAAATCAACACAAGGTTATTCTGAGTGATCAGCTTTATCCTGTGGTGAAATATTTCTGTCCTGATGGAAGTGGCCTTTTCCAGGATGACAGTGTCCCCCGTCCCCGCAGCAGGGGGGCTCAAATCATGTTTAGAGGAGTTGAAAATGAATGTAAATCATGATGCTGTGGCCTTCACACACACACACCACATCTCAACCCAGCTGAACACCTGTAAGCAACTGATCTGAGTTAATAATTTGAACACCACATGAGGGGAATATCTTTTGGAAGAATGAAGCTCCATCTCCAGCCCTCCAGTGAACTTCCACAGACTTGGAAAATCTATGAAAAGGCGCACTTATGCTGCCCTAGCGGGTCCAAGACATTTTATGTGGGTTTTTCATTTAATTTGTCACAATCCAGTTTCTGGCTCTCTGACAGGATGCATGTTGCTATTATAATACATGGCGTTATCCCCAATCCCAAAGCTACTAATGAATTACAGGTAACAGTGGATGAAATAAATTATGCAATTATGGGTTACCTATCCAGGGCATCCTTGCGCTCGTCCGCCCTGTCCTCCCTGCTGGGGTAAGGCGCTGCTCTCCGAAAGGACCGCAGCGGCTGAGCTCTGCACGACACAAGACGGACATGTAAAACGACCAAGCTTGCAAAAACATCTTGCACTGAGTAGCTGGAGTGAAGAAGCTGGTTATCGGCTGGGTATATCCTCCGTTGTTTTGCTTTTTTTTTGGGCAGCCGCTAACTTAGCACATTAGCTGGTGACGCTAAAGCCTCACGCTGCAGGGAAGCCGCTGGACTTACATGACGGTTGGGCTGGACTGCGGCCGCCTGCCGGTGCCAGTCGATTTGGCCCACGAAGACATTATATTTTCTCTCTAACTTCACCTGCTGTGTAGCCACAAAGAGAGAGGAAAATAATGCCTGGCTGATTGTTCAACTCCTACACTGTATGCTGAGAGGAGGAGCTCCCGCTATGACCCTTTTCCGGTTGTCTGTGACGACCGACGCGTGTGACCGCAGGGGGCGCTGTTGCACATTCACCGAGTGGCTTTGTGCAAATCAATGTCAGGTCAAGTCACTTTTATTTATACAGCATTATTAAAAACAATAAGAGTTGACATAAGGTGCTTTGCAATCGTGTACAATACAAATGTACACGGCTTAAAGAATGGAAAACACACACAAAAAGGTAAAAAAAAAAAAAAAAAAAGTAATAAAACAAGAAATTAAAAAGTAAAGAGGAAATTAATAAAGCCAGTGAAAACTGAATTAAAACCATCAACCGATTAAAATACACTAACAGGACGTTAGACATAAAATAAGAATGGCCTTGACACTGGACAACCTCGCGAGAGAAAAAAAAAAGTGGGTCGTGTAATAGGATGACACGTTTGAAATCACAGAGGTGACCTTGTTTGCGCATTATAACTGAGTCCATCACCAAACAAAATGTTTGCAGGTGATGTGCCATCCTATCACATTCATTTGCACAGAGCTACTAGTGTAAATATGCAACAGCGCCCCCCTGAGGTCACAGATCCCGGTGTAACAGCAGGTATCACTGACGAGATGTGAAAAGCAGCCAGCAGAAGATAAGGCTAAAGATAGGAAAGATGATGAACATTTATTTCTTTCATATACACTGCATTAAACCATTCACTGTGTATTTTTTGTTATCTAAGTACACAGACATGGAGCTAGAAGGTTATTTATTTATTTTTCATTTTTCATTTTATTTTTTATTTTTTATTAGAGGGAGTGGTGATTAGAGTTTAGGAGAAAATAACTCTCTAAAGATCTATAAAAATAATATATTTTTTATAATGTCTCGGGTAGGCCTGTGACAGTTCATGGTAGTCCACATGATCACACATTTGGATTGCTTTCTATAATTATGCATTAGCTAGTGATTTGTATCTGTAACATACACTTAACACTCGGTGGGCCACATCCCTGTAGCTCGTCAGGTGGATGTAGCCTATTACAGGGCCCGGTTGCAGAGGGTTTGCACCTCCAGCACACGCTCTAAACTGTTTATTACAACATCAAGTCATGGTATGAAATAAGTTCATAATTAATTAGTGCATTATAACAAAGATTATATGCTCAGGCAGGAATGTCATGAACGGGCAAGTGTACTGAAAATGACTTATTTTATCTAATTGTTATGTTTACATTGATGTAAAATTTAGAATGACATTTCAGCTTGATAACCTGCACTGACTGACATCTTGTGGTCAGTTAGTGCCAACACAGTGTATGTATTTATCTATCTATCTATCGATCTATCTGTAGAGATTTTTATTGTGGGTCCATCATGAACTGGTTATGTCGTGAAAAAACAGGCTCACAAATAAATGCAGCCCTACAGAAATTGTTATTTTTAAATGTTGGCCTAGACAGTCGCACTTTTTGAGGGTGGATTGTCTGTATTTTTGAAATGCTGACTGATCAGTTTAATATGTATTAATCAAAAGGAAGACATGGCATTGCTGAATTGGTCATCCAGCTGATAATTCCTATATCTGGCCGGCAGATGTCTAAAGGACCTCAAGAGAAAAAGAATCAGGTAAGCTATGATCTTTTTACATTTCAGTACAAAATAAAATTCACTCACTGCTCATGAAGAAAATAAAATGCATATGAAATAAATAATAAATAAATATATAATGCAAAGTGTGGAGAGTTAAAAATGTTATGCCATCATCATGGTTTAGACAATTTATTGTTGCTGTTGTTGTTGTTGTTGTTGTGTCCAGTTGAATTTTTCTGGTTGATGCGAGAAACCCACTGACTGACACAAATCTTTTTTTAATTAGTCTTTTGTCCGTGGTTCACCCTTCCTAAGTGAATACATTTTTTTTAAATGCCATGATGTTTTGTTGGGTTTTT
>OMLB01018033.1:20044-38535 GCA_900302555.1 Myripristis jacobus | reverse complement strand
ATGTCTATGTCTGCTGTTTATGATGACTAATGACTTTCAGCATTTCAGGACCAACCCGAGACTCCTCATGTCCAGTAGGTTTGCCCACACTGGTCCCATAGCTGCCTTTTCTTGATTCCATCTGAACTGCACACGTCAATAGTTCAACTCAAACTGCTTTACTGTGATAGCTCACAACAAGTTTCTCAGAATAATAGCTATCATCTGGAAATGCTGATTAGGCCCTGTTTGAGAAAATCCTTCTTGGCCACACACTAACATAGCTTCTCATGCTGCATCTGCACTTGCAGTGAACCTCTGAGCTGATTAGCACCATTGACAGGCACTGTATCATCTACTTGACTGTATCTGGTGAAGTAGATAGCACTGCAGATAGCACTTCTGTCAGTCTTCTTTGAAATGAATGATATTAATACTAAATTAAAACTGCTTTCCATTACACTTGAAGCTTGGAAAATTACGGGTTGGTATTTCAGAGTTCTGATCTAAATGCATTCCTCTTCTATGCAGAAAACACGGATGCCTGCAGCCTCTTGAGAGGACTCACATAGATTACTGCAGTGATGTTAGCAAAGAGAAACTACATATAAGAAAGGCCAACTATCTCTATTGTCTTCGCCCATAAAAATAATGTTCAACATCTGTGCGGCATGTCAAGCTGGTGCACTGCCATGTTGATGGGATATCATAAGTGTGTTTATGGTGGTTTACGTGGGCTAGATTGATCTTGACTGAATTTCCTTCTGGGATTTTGATTTGGATGACTGTTCAATTTCCCATTTCCAAGGAGAAAAATGCCGTTGTTTTTGTTCCAAGTGCAATGGAATGCAGCATAAGCCAGTCTTCACTCTTGACCTCATTGCTCCCATATGTCCCCTGTATTCTCTTGTAACCTCTCCTCCTTCGCCCTCCCTCTTTGGGTGTCAGTGTAAAAATAGCCCCTTCCATCCTTATCGGTGTCTTCATACCCCCAGCACCTTCACCTGGTGCCCATTGGCCTGGTATTCCAAAATGTAATGCACTGTCAACACACTCTTGTGTTTTCATGTTCATGTTTCATGTTTCCTTTGTGAATTTAATGTTAACTAGTTGTTTATTAGAGGGTCTCAGATTGATACATGGACCCTGGGAACCTGTATCCACGAGCACATTTCCGTTACTTGTATGTGTATGTGTGTATTCCAGCATATGTCAGACCGGGACATGATGGACCACTTGACCTTCATCTGTCTCTCCAGCTCCTCCCTCTTCCTCTGTCTTTGTCACATTACACCCATCCCATCTTCTGAAAATTCTAACCACATTTTTTTTGTCTCATTTTTTTTAACGTTTTTGTTTACAGAGATGCATTATGAAGACAATTGATGTCAACAGACTGCAAAGTAACATCCAAGGATAAGCCAAAAGGCTCTTATTTTGAGATCATCTGTGAATGATTTAATCAGGGTAAACAAGTCTCAGCGTGGAGGGAGAAACTCAGTGTTCCTTTTCCTGACTTGGAGCCTCAAGGACTTATCCCCGTGATATATGAGGGACTGCGTCTCTCTCTTTAATTAGCACTGACATCATTTGGATGAGAGAGGAGAGAGAGAGAGAGAGAGAGATGGAGGGGAGAGGGTAGTTAGGGAACAAGGAGAAACAGAGTGAGAGTGAAGACTGAGCAGGAAGCTGAGGATGGACTGATTTAGAGGAAAGGAATGGAGAGATCTAAAAAAAGGATAACATGGTTATGTGTCGGAAGATTGAGAGGGAAAATAAGGCGAGAGGGCAAGGATTACGCTGTAAATCCTCTATGCTTTGCCACTCAAGACTTTCTTGGACTGGCACCATAGAAAGCTGTTGCAATGTGGTGGCCAAGGGTCAGGGGGCATTTCATACTGTGAGTGTTGTGACACAAAAAAAAGCCAGCTATTTCAGATTTTGACTGTAGCTCTCAACACAATGTATTATCATCTCCAGAATTCAGAATGTTTATTGTGGATCCAGCCCCATAAATTGAGGGTTTTTATTTTCCCTCGTATTCACTCACATGATTGGCACATTTGTCTGCCTTGATTATTTTCCCGCATCCGTCATTATAATCTATCACTGGAGGATTTTCATTCTGGCTAAATCTTTCCTGGCCAAGCACAGTTGAAAGGATTCAAAGTGCAATAAGTTTTGTGGTCTTTTGTGACTCTCACTGACCTCAGTCAAGACTAGTCCTGACTAAGTCCCTGACTAAGGTGTGAAGCTGTAGAAATCTGTTTATTTAATACTCAAAACACTGAAATGCCAGCCCACAAAGACCTTAATCAGAACATATGAGTTTGGTCAGACAGGGTGCATTTTCTTACAGTAAGTCAAGGGTAATTAGAGAAAGCTTAGTGTGATTTCCCCTAGAGGAGATTAAGAAGTCCTCCTGGCTGCAGAAGGCCCAATGAAAGCCCTTGTAGTCTAAATCATCCATGTTTTAAACTTTGTGGACTAAATATGTATTTTTTGTGAGCAATAGTGGCTCACTGGAACTATTCTACTTTGTTTTTGGTTATGCCTTGACTCTCACAGGTGCAAGGGATGTCTGCAGATTCCAGAGGAACACATTTGCTTGGTTGACTCACTTGTTTTCCATCTCCTTTCTCTACTGTTGTCCATCTACCTTTTCATGAACCGATGTCTATAGCCCCAATCTAATTGCTGCCTGAGGCCTTCAATGTCTAATCAAGATGGTCACCTCAGAGCCTAAATCTGTCTCTGTACATACAGTAGGTGCATATAAATACAGCCTAATGGTTGCTGAAGTAAGGAGAGAGTTTTTCAATAACTTTCCCCTCCTAGATTTTCTCAGGTGGTGCAAAATTTGAACTGAAAACCTTCCAGTCACAGGCCTGCTTCCCTATCCTCGAGGCCATTACCTCATCACTGCCAGTCCTGCAAAATTTAAGCGGTCACCTTAACCAGCAAGTAAAAAAAAGGCTAATTTATCTGTATCTATATTGTCACACGTGTAGTCCTGATCCTAGATGGCCTGCTTTTTGATAATGCAGGTAAAGCAGTATTGATGGTTGTTGGTGTGTTAACAGTTAGTAATGAGAGATTAGAGAGATTGCTTGCCTGAGGAAATACTGTGGGCCTTGGGTTTGCAACGATTCTCTTTCATTTTAACATGAAAAAAAAAATCTCAGTATTTTCATTATACTGGCCTCAGTAAGAGGATAGTTTTCATACTTGGCTTGCAGTCTTTTGGTTGCCATGTTTGAGGACAGTCTGTATTATTGCCACTTAGGGCAATGTAATTTTATTGCTTCACTTTTAGGGGAAATGGATTATTGCAGGGGTAATAGAGAAAATTCAGGAGAAATATGGCTTGTGTGCATCACATAGTTTGAAATGACAGTGACTGTGGTTGGATAATGGATGTAAGCGGTGGATCCCAGGGGACACCCTTGGATATGAATGAGGACGGAGAGAATTTGCAGTGCCTCTCGCCATGGTGAAGTCATAAAATGTGCACATTTGAACGCATATAGATGGACTCACATTTTCACACACATTACAGACACACTCACACACACAAAGACATGTACACCCATATGCTTCAACAACACAGAGTGCCCTTGGATTGTATTAATTATGGCTGTCCCACAGCATCACTGAGACAGCGCAGAAATGTCTTTGGTGAGTTATACGTTCCATAGCTTAATTTCAAATGCAACATCTACTGGCACTAGATCAGTGGTTTGTAAATCCAATAGCTGTGTCCATTTAGGCCATTCAGCCTAACAGATATGTGACTATGATAAATTAATACAATCACTATGACTTGGCCCAGCATTAGGTATTGTCTGACTATTCTGATACAGCTAAAGACAGTTTTAGCCAGGGTCAGGAGCTGTTGATATAACAGGATCTCAGTGTGTGGTTGCTTCTTCTTCATTTCAGCACACTGGGCCCCTATGAGAAGGGAAAACCTTCCTCTGTTCTACCACCTGAGCTATCGAAAGGCTCTGTGTACACTGGTTGGAGTCAGTAACAATTTCTGGGCTCTACTATGGCTGTGAGCCGCCTGTTCACTCTGCCAGAGCTGGCAAATACAAAACTGTTCCCAGGGTTTAACAGTCACGGCAGTAGGTGGATGGATGGGCAAACTGTGTGTGTGTGTGTGTGTGTGTGTGCGCGCACCCCATTCAGCACACAAGCTAAAGCCTAGCAGTGGATAAAGGGGGGGTCCTCACTGACCGGACATCAACCCCCACTGCCGCCCCCCATTATCCCACAATGCAATGCGCGTGGGGTGAGAGGGGGCTGAGAAAGTTCCCTTGGCTTCTCTGTCTAATCCCTGGGTAAATAAACTAGGAAGACAGACCACCACTGCTATCTGTAAGCCAATACTCCCCTAGAGGCAGGATGGCCCTGGGCTGGGCTAGCTTGGAGCTGATTCGCTTGTTTTCCACTGCTCTCTCTCACTCTGTTGCCTCAGGATGAGATGTGCACTGACATATGAGGCACAGGCAGAGATACACACACACACACACACACACACAGAAGATATTGAGTTATCGACATGCAAGCAGATCCTCACACATCCACCGATGTAAAGTATAAAAACAAGTGTAGTCAGCTTGAATATAAATGTTTTTGTGTAGATTAACACCTAGATATGTGATATAAGAGTGTGCCTAAACTTGCAAAGGCAACGTATGTACATAGTTGTAAAAACACTGTCGTCCAGTTCTGCCTGCAGCGGTACAAATCTAATTTCATCAGCCAGCCCAAATGCAAACAGAATGCCTGCCTTGTATTTCCCTAAAGTCTTCCCATGTGGACAACATGCATCACATCCATCTCCCCCTCTTCCAGTCTCAATCCTCAGGCAATCACACAAGGAATGCCGCACACGGAATAGCTGAAATTGTAAAGGTATAACAAGGACAAACAGGTGGTCACGCACACATGCACACACACACACAGACACAGCACCACTTACTCAAGCTGTGCGCAAATAGGATTTCCATTCTCATGCTGTCGTCAGGTCAGGAGATAATTGATTTATGGCCACATTGTAGCCCATGCCGTTATTCAAGCTGTCATCTGATTGACCATCAGGATTATGTGGCCATAAGATCCAACCTAGAAGATCATATCTACATTCCTCAGGAGTATTCATACTGGGGATAGTGTTTATTTTCCCCATGATGAGTTTGCATTCTGTTTACATACTTGCGTGTTTAGAGAGGTGTATGATTGATTTGTGTCAGCTTTATTGTTTTGATGTGTGGCTCTTGCACCGGTCTCTTCTGTCCTCTTCAAAATCAGCCCATTCTGAACCTGCTCCATGCTTTTTTTTGCTGTAAAGATTTGCAGATTTCACAAACACAGCTGTTAGTGACCTCGTCTTGATGCTCATATAGAACAAGAGTGTTTACTTATTACAGGAGACAGCTGAGAAATGGAACAGGGTTTATAACTTGCTTCTAAATTGATGGCAATAGAGGGTCATATCTTGGTTTAATCCTCCAGTGCAAACTCCACCATTTATTCTATTTTATTTATTTATTAATTGTCCAAATGAAAACTGCAGCGAGATAGCCATCTATCACTAGAAATAAACAAAAATACTAAGTTTCAATTCAAATTTTAGCATGGACACAAGGGGCTTGATTTGTAATCTCTCTCTCTCTCTCTCTCTCTCTCTCTCTCCCTCTGTGTGTGTGTCTGTCTCACATAGACAAACACACACACACACTCACACACACACACACACACACACACTAAAAATGTCGATCTCAACTGATATAAACTGACCATGACCTAATTGGGTTCTTTTGTTGTCTTAACTCTGTTTATATCTTGGGAAAGCAGTCTGTTTGTCCCAAATATGGCCAAAGTTAGGTGGACAACATAGATTGGTGAGCTCCATCAGTGAGCCGGTATTTATGTATGTGTACATTTAGTTTATTAACAGTTTTAGGCAATTTTGCACAGTGAAGTAAATCAGCTTCAACCTCCATAGCCTTGCCGCCTCTTAAGCAGTTTTGACTGTGTAATTTTGTTCTGTTGCTACAAAAATGAACTGTAAGGCCCAATTTCAGCATCCACACTCACAGCCTTACTGACTTTGAGGCACATTCCCAATAAGTCTGTAAGGGCTTAGGGCTGTCTTGCTGTAAAATTTGCAATTGCATGAGGGCTCTTTTACGTTTCATGGCCTTTATTCAGACTTTTGGCAAATCTGCAATTTTGCAAGCTTTGCTTGAGCGAATTATGCACAGTTGTGGGTAATTCGCTTGTGACTTTAAAAAACGAAGATACAAGGGAAAGCCTTATAAAAAAAAAAAAAAAAAAAGTAAACAAAGTACACATGGCTCCAGCTGGAAAGAAAAACTTTACATGTAAGTATAAACATATAGCTTTGTAGGCGGCTCTTGCCTGCGCAGTTGCCATGTTTTCCCTGTTGGATATGATTTTCAATATGTTTATAGCTGATGTGGTTCAGCAGGAGGTTCCTATTTTGTAACTCCTAAAGCAGAGATTGTAACTTCTACTAATGGCAAGGCAACATGATGCCACATTTCTCATGTTTATATCATTTCAGGTTCTCACATGCACACACACTCATGAGTTGAGCATGCAGGTGATGTCAGTTAAAGTCTAAGTACTCAGTGCTTGCTTAGGCCATAGGAAAGACATTGAGATAGCACCTAACCTCTAGCATATTTTTGTTTTGCCATTAGTCTTGCTCAAATAGTCCATTTGGCAAGCTGTGTTTCATATAACAATCCAGTTTACAAGTTTGAAATTTACAAGTGTTCCAGTAAACATGAACAGGGCATGCTGTGGAGGCAGTGTGCAAATAATTAACAATTTGTACGAACTGTCATCAAAAGCAATACAGCACAACAGAGCTCTCTGTAGTTTCTGCAGTTTCTACTTTCTGTCTTTTCTCCCTCCCCTGTAATGTATGTGTGTGGCATGCTGCATGTGTCCGTGTGAGTGGCTGTGCACTGCCCTACCACGCGTGACTGTGTTTTATGGGTCCAGAGGGAGTTAGGGTTAATGCAATAAAACAAGCATCCCTGTGCCCAGCATCTGTCTCAAGAGAGCTAGACACCAGAAAAAGATAGAGGAGAGAAGGACAGCGGAGTGAAGAGTGAAGTGGAAGCAGAGCAATGGAAGGGAAGGATGCCCAGGTGTTAGAAGAATACTTGGGACCTTTAATAATCTAGAGCAGAATTATAGGACATTTCTATCACCAAGTGGTTCCTTTGTTTTACCATTGACTCTGCTGGTGCTCAAGAATAGCCGTCTGCTATGTGGAAACCTCCATTTAAACTCCATTCATAGGGCACATGTGATGAGTGATCTGCCTCACCCAAGAGGGGAAGTCTATTTATAGCAGCATGGCATATGGACCCCAACCAAGACAAGTTTTGTAACTGTTAATGCATATTTCAGCTGGTTCCAGGGTTGCTTAACCAACATCTCTGCCGCATGTGGACACACACACACACACACACACACACACACACACACACACATGTTTCCCAACCCGTTCCCATATGGAGAAGGTCCTTGTGTTTATGTTTGTGCATTCCATTGTTTTAAACACCGACACTGGCATGGCAGCGTGTCTAGCGTTGGCCCGTAGAATGACAAAAACTTGAGCCATTGCTTTGATGTTACCACCCACAACCTTTTTTACATAAGCGGGCCATTCTTATGAGCTTATTCTAACAGTCAAGAATGACTTAGCTGAGGGTACGTCATCAGAGCACAGTGTTAGTGTACTTCTGTGGTCTTAGAATAACCTGGACCTGTTTTACTGTACCTCATGACCCGTCGAAGTGAGGAGGCTCTGTCCATTATAAGTCGAAACAGACTACCATGGGCTTGGTCCTCTTTTGATGGTCCCCGCCACCAGTTCTTAAAGAAGACTCCCATTTGTAAATCAGAAGTGAATAAATGCTGTCTCTACGTAGTAAATAGTCTGTTGGATGCTCTGACATGATAGAGTGACTCATCCATCTGAATAAAGCAGCGTATAGACATTGATCACTATAAGGAGCTACTCAGAGTCCGGTGTGTAAGAGCCATTAGACACTGTCTCTCTGGCTAATTGAGGACCACTTAATAACCCTGCCCAGAGGCTTTTAAGCCAATGAGATGCCATTGATTTTGCGTCCTGGTTTGAAGCACGCGCCCCTTTATTCTCATGACCCCAGCGTCTCCTCCTCTCCACTGCTGGCTTTAATAGCTCTCTAGAGATACTCATTTCCAACAGTGTGTGTGTGTATGTGTGCCTGCCTCCGTGAGGTGGAGAAATTCCCTACATTTACTGTCAGTCCTTCTGGCAATAACTCAATCATCACGTCATTTTCTTTCATCGCATTCCTCACATCACCCCCTCTCCATCCCTCTCTATCTCTTCTAACTGTCTGCTTTGCTATTCCATAATTCGTTTCACCTTCTCCCGTCCACTCTGCAGTCATTTTACTGTGCAGTGGGCATTCCTTCTTTTAAACAAGGGCACCAGCAATAATGTTGCTTTGACAACTGTTAACCTATGATATAGGCAGACATTTTTTTGAGTTTGTGCCTGTATTTCAGTTAATGAAAAACTGTGTGTGTGTTTGTGTGTGTGTGGGGGCATGGTTTTGTGTCAGTGGTTTATGAAAGCTACTCTGGATCCCCCCCCCAGGCCTTCTGTTGTTATGTGTTTTCCTGGTTTAACAGGTGTGTATTTGTTCTGTGCCTTCCACAGGTGGACAAGGTGTGTGGCCTGTCGACTAGGGAGCCTACCGACACGCTGCCCACAACCCCAGAGGTCACGATGTCCACCGTGACATCACCGGCCCCTCCTTCATCTGCTCCCCCCTCCCTGCCTCCACCAGAGCAGTTGCTTGGGCAGTTAGCCCACCTGAGGAGGTAGGACCAAACAACAAACTGGACAGTGATACATTCAGTAGTAAAAATGAGTGTTAAAAAACAACAACAACAACAACAACTTTTTTTTTCTTCCATTAAGTGCTATATGGGCAATTATTTTCTTGATTATTTGTCGTACACTGCATGTGCAAATACAAGATATACATACTCTTTTACTGATGTAAATTAATGAGGTGAGTCCAGGTAAAAAACAGTATCCTTTGGTTGATTGATTTCCCCTTGTAAATCTATAGCAATCACAAAATAGGACAAATTGAAAAAAAATCAGATAAACAAGGCACAGACGGATTTTTAAGCTTAGAGATGGTTTAGCTGTAGATTGTGCAAAACTGGCCGTGATTCAGTATTGGAATGGTATTTGTAATATTTTGTTTATTCAGTGTATGGTAGGCCATATGGCAATGCAGGGGCATGGAAGAAAAGATAAATCTATTTAGCTATCTAGTTTGTCAGTAAGTGGATTTAAACAAAATGTAAAATGACCTACTCTAAAGGACACAGCCAGAGAGATTGGTATATTCACAAATGTCATCACCTACATGTCTGCTGCCTCACATGGGACACAAACACACAGCCAAGAGTAAGGGTTGTGCTTGGCAGGCCAGTCCATGCCCTCCACCTGGCCTCTGAGGCAGTCATCCCATACCCACAGCAGCTGGCAGTGGTGTGCCAGGCGAGGGGGCGGGCTGCGGGGGCAAGGTTAATCTTGATGGACCAACAATTTCCTGTTTACCCAGACAGCAATACCACCAGCTCTGATCCACTGCCCTCCTCAGCTGAAATAGTACCACACGCAGACACACACGTACACACAACCAGACACACACTTGCACTGTTGCCTGCCTGACCTTGTCCCAAACCATGAATCACTGCATTGGTGCCAGCCTAGCCTAGCTGACAGTTCAACCCTGGCACTGCCACCATCATTCATGGCAACACAACCCAGCTGGCTGCCTGCTGCCAGTCCCGACCAGAGCACATGTGGGTGCTGGCCACATCAGAGAGATGGCAGCGTCAGTGCTGTAAAGGCAAAGTAGACTGTCACTGAAAAAATATGAAATACGATAGGGTAGAATAACACCAGCCTTTACCACCAGTTCATTTTAATGTGATGTAAATAGAGGAATTGAGAAGTATGTAAAAATATGAAGATAAGAAGAAGATACTGTATATGAAGATAAAAATTACAAGTTCTCCAAGGCTTTTCACTGCTTTTGTTGTGAGCATTTTATATGTGAATATGCACACATATTTGCACACGTGCAAAGTGTTTGTTTATTTGCTTGGCTGTGCACTTATATACATATGTATATTTTTGTCCTTATCCATTTTTAACTGTTGGTGTGGTGTGGGGAATAATGATGATCATAGGCTTGGGTCTTGGTGGTCTGGCCTGGTCTCTGCATGTGCATGATTCAACCCTCTCTTCCAGGGTCAACTGACTGTCTCCTCTCCCTCCTCCCCGCGTGTCTTGTCGTGCCATCCTTTTGTTTCGTTTCTCTTCCTCTTGTCCCCCCTTTCACTTCCCCTGCATCATCCCTGCTTGCAACAATCTCCCCCTGGACTTCAACTCCCATCATCCCCAGCTCCTTCCCCCTGAAACCCTCCAAGAACAATAAACATAACAGTCTGAGAAAGATCTCTAGGTAAGCATGGACCCAAGGGACTTGATCTGTAATCTCTCTCTCTCTCTCTCTCTCTCTCTCTCTCTCTCTCTCTCTCTCTCTCTCCCTCCCTGTCTCTCTCACACACATATATTCTCAATAGCGATGCTATCTCATGTTGTGAATGGTAGATGTACCTGCAATATGTTATATCTGTCTGTAATGGATATTTGTGTTAGTGTTTTTGGTGACTAATGAAGATTTAACTCCATATAAAACTGTCCTGGTAACCTTCTGAACAGCAGATCCCCACATTATTGGAAGACTGCTCTTACTGACTCAGCATGTAATCACTCACGGCCTCTCCTATTGGGGCTCATGGGTGGCCATAATGTATGATTGATGACATTATTGCCCTATTGTTTCGCCCAAGA
Organism: Myripristis jacobus; assembly: GCA_900302555.1. Taxonomy (NCBI): domain Eukaryota; kingdom Metazoa; phylum Chordata; class Actinopteri; order Holocentriformes; family Holocentridae; genus Myripristis; species Myripristis jacobus. Next base: position 27,572 of record OMLB01018033.1, on the reverse strand, counting down.
TGACAATCTCTACAGTGTATCAACAGCATGTGTATGCAGGGCTAGTGAAGCAAGTATCACCCCACAGTTTAATTGAGAAAAATGTGCTGACTCAGTTAAGTGGTCAGATGCAAAGCCACATAGTTCCTACCACCGTCACTATCAATCACAATATTCTTATTTATCACACACATATTGTTGCAGCGGGTATAGATACTGTTTGTTGGTCATGGGATTGTGCACTTTGGTCACACACACAGTGTATTGTGGTACAAAATATGTCTACCCACCCCAGTACAAAAAGAGAAGCATGTGGCCACACACGCTCAAATCACTCAGTGCACATTTCTCAGTTGTGTAGTTTGTAGCATTTCCAGTGAATGAGAAGGATGTGTGTCATTTGTTAACATTTCTCTATGCCCTCTCTCTGTCCCTGTCCTCGCCATGCTTCTGTCTCCCCTCAGGGAGTTCCTGGTGTACCTGCAGCGCTACAAGTCCTTCTTTGCGGCGTTGCCAGAGATGCTGTGCGAGGGGGAGAACGTGGTGGATGACTCCACCTGCTGGAGCGGAGATGGTGTGGTGGAAAGGTAAGAGGACAGGAGCCGATGGAGAGCAAGAGGGTGAGAGGAAAGTGATGGAGTGTGAAAGGAACACGCTCATCCCTTCATCCTCATCCCCTCATTTTCTAAACTTTGTCCTTGAGATTGAAGATAGGACAGTAGATTTAAAGTGAGATGTTCGCCTCCCACAGTCTCATGATCGCATTCCTAATGTAACTTTGTGTAATGTTAAACTTGTTCAAAATACACTAGGATTTCTTTACAAATCTGATGCAAAACCACACTGTGATTTATTATGACAATACATGTCAATGTATTTTGCTAGATTGGCTTTTACATAAGAGCACAATGCTGGGAATTGCTTCCCCTCACAATTAGGCAACATGCAGCACCTTGCCAAACAACTAAATTCTTGCATGAGATATGAGATATTCAGTGGCGGCCGTGGAGTTTGGGAGATGTGAGATGTCATTTGCTTCATATGGTAATAAGCACTTATCTGCATGCATCCTACCAAACAGCCAATCATGCCAAAGCCATCAGAGGTTTGATTCTAAATTCTTGCTTTGGAATGGGAGCGTTTGAATGAACTCACATTTGGGATAAAATGATAGCCCTTCGTTGTGTTTATGTGTCCTTGTGTGTCTTTCTGTCAGGCTGTGTGTAAGTGTGGCTGTTGTTAATCATTGTGGGAATGAGGAAGCCATTTAAACCATCTCCATGTTGAGGGAATGCAAGAGATGTTGCAAGCTGAAGAAAAAAATAACTCCTAGCTCTTTCTTGCCACATACTGCATGGTGTTGTGTTTGTTTCTGTGTGAGGGTGAGACAGAGTTTGCTATGATTTACTCTTTCTTCCTCTTTCTTTCTTTCTTTCTTTCTTTCTATCTTTCTCGTCTTTCTTTCTTTCTCACTCTTTCTCTCTTTGCCTTTTCTTTCTTTTATTTATGAGGTATTTATTTTCTGCTGATTTATAGGTGTGGCCCTGGAGCCCTTTTCCTGTTTGTGGTTGTGGGTGCATCTCTCAGACACTGAAGCACTTAGTGTCCCAGCGTGTGAGTGTGTGTGTGTGTGTGTGTGTGTGTGTGTGTGTCTATGTGTCTGTGTGTCTGTGTGGTTACATGCCTTCTCAGTCAGCATGACTAGAACAGAAAGCTGAGGCCGATCACTGAGCCAGTGCAAGTCTGTAACTGATTCTCCCTCCTGGATCTGCTTCTTAAACACTCCAGAAACTCAGTCCACAATTATGACAAGGCTAGGCTCCTCTGCTTCTGCGGTGGCCCTAAACTGGCTCCCATTACCATGGCAACCTCAAGTCTTGGCATTGCCAGGCTAGGTCTTGACAGAGGAAAACACAGGAACAGAGATATATTTCCTCAAAGAGCCCACCCTAATTGTTTGTCAGAACCTCTGGCTCTCATTCATCATGCTGGATTAAGCCATACATTAAGCTTTACATGTGTTACACGGGAAGACATTAGGCACATGAACAGATGCCTTGAATTTACTAAAATGCCTTTTTCTCCCCAGTAATTGGCAAGGGGGTTTTGTCTGAGGTTTTGACGAGGAGCTTAGGAAACTTTGACCCTCCCACTATTGTTTTAATATCTCCTCTCATCTCTTCTCTTCTCTTCTCTTCTCTTCTCTTCTCTTCTCTTCTCTTCTCTTCTCTTCTCTTCTCTTCTCTTCTCTTCTCTCTTTATCCTTTCACCACTATCTTTTACTGTTCTTTTTCTCCTCCTACCTTGTTTCATCTCCTGGTCCTGTACCCCCATACCACTCCCTATGTTACAGCAGCTCTGCCAGTGGCTGAGCCGTTTTGAGAAGACCACCCATTCATCAGGGCCCATGACAGTATGTCAGCACGTAGAGCAGGCGGCCAGTATGTGCGCTCCTTTCATGATCGGGAACATATGAGAGAGAACAGAGGGAGTGGGAGCCGTCCACCAAATAAAGCAAATGAAATCAGCACCTAATCTTGACAAGGCATGGCTTCTCTGACTGCCTTTGGAGCCAGTTCATTCCTCTGTGTGTGTGTGTGTGTGTGTGTGTGTGTGTGTGTGTGTGTGTGTGTGTGTGTGCTTGTATTGTATGACTGTGTTGTGTGTCTTTATGTTCATGTGTGTTTGTATTTAGTGTAGTCTTGACAAAACATGGCTTCCCTGCCTGCTTTTAACCCCTTGAACTCTGGTTTCCCCCGTAAATGTCCCCTTGAGTAGCTTCCAAGTTAGAAAAATGGCATAACAGTGTCACATATGTTCAGATCGGCTGGTTGCACGCGCTTCATTGAAACTACATTATGCTTATGTGGAGTGAAATGTTCAAACCCAAGATGCCCATTGTTTTGTGTCTACACCATTACATCAAATAGACAATATCTAGCTGCTGTGTATCATTTTATACAGATTTCCCTGTAATTCAAAGGGGCATATTTGGTGTCTTTTGAAAACTTAAGTTCTCCACTACAATTTAAAAGAAAGTTCTGTGGGTTTGAACAAAACTCCTTTGCTCACCATGCATTTGTCATGACGAACCCACCAACGGGACCAGCAGGGTTGAAGAGATATGTCATTACTACCTAGAACACTGACTTCCAACCGCAGTGGGTCATAACTGCGTGTTTTCACACCCTCCCTGGAGAGCCAGGCCTTTACTTGTGGTGTCATGTGTTCTTGCGTAAAATAAGAGAACAGTACCCTACTGAGGCATATTCCACCACTCACAGCGTAGCCACTGCCTGTCCAGCAACCTCATCCACTGTAAGTCTCTGCTGGTATGCGTGTGAGTGAGAAAGGGACGGGACAGGGCATGAAAAGGGTTGTCGTTTGGTGGCATGGTGCCCCCTATGCCTCTCAGTGCCCCTGATGAGGGAAGCAGTGGAGAGGAATGGGGGGCAGGGGGCCTTGGCAGGATAAAGGCCCATTGTGGAGGCAGTGGAGTGGGGCACTGCCCTGCCGTGGGGACCCCCAAAGCCTGGAGGGGGAACAAAGACCCTCCTATGAGGCTGCATGGGAAAGACTTGGACATTGCTGCCATTACTGCTGCTGCTGCCACTGCTTGCCTATGCTGCTGCCTGGGAATATTGCCTGGGAACAGTGCTGGATAGGACAGAAGGATGAATAAAGAGGGAAACATATGATAAAATAAATGAGGAAAGAAGAGGAAATGACAAGAGATGAGAGGAAAAGTGCACAGTGGAGAGCAGACAAATACCTAGCATGCGTGCCGTTTAGCACCGTGGGAGATGCGCTGGTTGTGTGTTCCAGTGTAATTCTTAAGTTTCATGGTGAACAGTGGAAATGTTAAGCCACCTTAGTCGTGCTTGTGCTTGTGCCTCCTGTATGGTGGACATGCAGAGCCTCAGAAGGGATGGTGGGTTTTCCCCGAAAACAGCGGGACACATACACACACACATACATATAGATGTATGCACACTCCCATATCAATCCACACATCGCCCATATGCTGTTCAACAGCTGGAGGGGATATTCATTCAGACACACTTATGCTTTACACAGACATGGCACACACATCCACATGTGAGTGCACACATACACACACGCACACACAAATTCACACACTTGCATGCTGTAATGCTTCAAAGCACATCAAAGGTGCCGGGGATTGAAATTCCCTGCCTCTCTTATTCAGCATCTGATGACAGGAGGGGGCTCGAGGCAGTGAGGCAAGCAGTTGTACTTAACACTAAAAGTGCGTGTTGGCAGGTGTTCAAACATCTCACCACATTTACAGCATCACATGTGTAAATATTTCTCACAATCTTTTCCGGAAAGATAAGATCAACCAATACAAAAACATGTTTTATTTAGATCAGCTAGTCACCACATATCTACTGTTTTACTCTTTTATCACAAACTGAAATATCTCTATTGGCATTCCTCTTCACTCCCATTAAGTTAATTACCATTGTTATTGTTTTGGCTTTATTAAAGGAGATTTTCATTTTATTATTATTATGACTTTTGTTATTGCACACTTACAGAGTGTGACAGTGGTGACATCAGTGTTGGTGGGTTCATTTTCCAAAATGCTATTTCTATTTCATTCATACCAATTGTGTCCACAATCGTTTGTGTGGAAAATAAAAAGCTGTGCAACAAGCATGAATGTCAAACTAGGGGGAGCCACAGTATATGTGCAGTGTTAGATTTGAATTAGATGGGCTCTGACACTTCATCAGCTTTCTGACCTACAAACACTTTGGGGACTCACTTTGCACTGACTTGATTTACACACACAGTGCATGCTGTATTGCAGCGAAGAGAAACAATCCTCTTCGAGATAAGCGAGCACACAAGTCAGCAGTCAGAGGTCACAATTTTGATTGGATGGCTTGCTCCCTTCCCTCTCTTTTTGATCTGTATGAGAGGGACGATTCAGTTCAACCCTCAAGGTCCACTCTTTCAATAAGACCAGAGATGAAAAAAAAAGTTTGCCTCTTTTTTATCGAGTTCATACAGCATATTTTTAAACCTTTCTTTTTTCTTTTGGAGCGATTCAAAACTCAACCTCCAGGGCAGAAGAACTGTGTCATTTGTGTCAGACTGTTATGATAGTGTCAGATTGCTATTAATGAAATCTGAGTGTGAGCGCACACACATATTTTTATGTCAGTGTGTGTGTGTGTGTGTGTGAGTGTGTGTGTGTGCGTACTTGCACACTGAGAAGTGAGAACTCATCACCCGTATTAATGGGATGATTCCTGGGTTTTGGATTGGTACAGGAGGACAGCCCACGGACAATAAGGCGCTATGAGTGCTTCTGGATGCCTTGCATTTTTATAAGGTTATGACAATCCGTTTGTTTCTCATTTTGACATCTGGAATCCATTTTGCTATTGCAGGGAGAAGCAGCAAGAGTGCTGCACCGGGCAAAGGCCTCACCCCTCACTCCCTCACTCGCTTTCTCTCTTCCCCCTCTCCCAAACCCATCAATTTATTTTTTTCTTCCCTCCCTTCTCTATGTCAGTCTCCTGGGTCAGAGTAGTGCAGTTAGAAAATGCAGGGGAATTGGATTATGGAACTTCAGGACAGGGGACGATAAATTTACCGCAATATGCAGAGGAAGGACATTCCCTTGTTCAGAGCCTGTGTGTGTCCACATGTGTGTGGCCAAGGGTTTGTGTCGTGACAGCAAAATTTATTGCACACTGGGGCTCAGCAGAGCTCAGTTCAGTCTGTAAAATAGTGTCTCTTTAAAATCTATCCACATTGTCTATTGTATCTATAGACATGAGGTAATTGTGGTACAACGATATGAGAACACTAGATATCCTAGAGAGGCATCTAGACAATAGAGAATTTTGGATAGTAATTTAGGCTACATTTCCTTCCAACTCTTCTCCTGCTCCTCCCCTCTTACTTGGCTCATTGCATTTCAGCTCTGTGACAAAACTGTAGTCTTTTCCGCTGCTCCTCCCTCAGTCGCTCTCTTCCATTTCTCCTCTGATCCAATCCAGTGGCCCATCCCTTTCCCATAACCCTGGGCTGATGCCTGAGACCTCACTGTGACCTGCTCAACATTGCTCAGACCTCTGTCTTAGACCTCAGACTTTGGGTCTGCATGGGGTGTATGTGAGAGAGAGAGAGAGAGTATAAACAGTAACTGTGTGGGTTACTCTTTCTGCTGAAATGCTAGGATAATAACTTATGTGTTATGAGTGGAAAAATATAGGGAAAAAAAGGAATAGAATGTACATTCCCTGGATTCATGCATCTCTGTGATTTTGTGGGCCTCACAATACATTTATTTGTCAGCGTGGGAGTTCTGATGTGTCTGAGTATAGCCTGTTTATGTGTTGCAGCCTACTCACGTTTTTGTTTTTATGGCGAGCCTTATGGATTGTATGGTTGTGAACTTTATTCGGTTTAGATTTAATGTCTTACTGCCATCATGTTTATGGAAGTTTTACAGCCTTTCCCCTTCTGTTGTGCGTCCAGCCGGCGGTGTGGTTTGAGCTAATGTAATTAAAATGCCTCAACAGACTGGGATGTTTTACTGGAGCAGTTCCTACTGTAAGCGGCAGTAGGAACTGGCCTCTGTGAGTGGCTGTTGGCAAGGCATCAAACTCACTGTGGGAGGGGACAAGGATGAGGGATGGAGGGATAGGTATCCAGGGGGTAAGAGGAAGTATGGATGAATACGTCAGAAAAACGATGGATGGAGGGGGGAGAGATGGGCACAAAAAAAAAGAAAGACCAGTGGACAGATGAAGGGGAGAAGAGATGGATGTGGGTCAGTGGCAGCAGGGAGCAGTGGCTTTGGGAGAGCCCTCTGTCTTTGTGGCTTAATTGCCTTTGTGAGCCTGTTTGAAGTCCTCACCGCTAACATGTCTGCCTAGGGTGCCAGCCGGTGCTATTGTATGTGGCTGTCCCGTGTGTGTGTGTGTGTGTGTGTGTGTGTGTTTGAGAACCTTCTCTCTAGCATGTGTGGATCTTATCACATTCTGACTTACCACTTGACAAAACCCTAAAACCCTAAAAAAAAACATTCTCCTTAGTGTGAGAACCATATATAATACATACAAGCATACATACACAAACATGACATCACCACAGAATGTTATGATTAAAACATGACATTCTGTAATGAGTCCTAAAAGACAAACCATGAACTTTGGAGGCAGTTTTATCTCTTATCATAACATAGGTCTAGGAGGACACTTTGCCTCCGAGATAAAGTGACTGTTGTATCTTGCTAACCACTGTATGATACTTATCATGCTGTCCCGATATTAGAGCTGTGTCAGGCGGGGTCTAGGAAGTGAGGTTCTGAATGGACTCTCTAAAGTCACCTGTTTGCTATTTTGCAACTTTTCATGCCAAAAGAATCAAAGGTGTTAGTAACCATCTGATTTCTACGAGTGTGACAGTCAAGGTCTGTCTCCTGACTTTAATCTCTAAAATGAACATATTCCAGTCCTCATTCTTTCAACTTGCTAAAATAAGACACACAATTGCTGTCTGTTGA
>OMLB01018033.1:0-16884 GCA_900302555.1 Myripristis jacobus | reverse complement strand
CTGTGTGTGTGTGTGTGTCTGTGTGTGTGTGTGTGTGTGTGTGTAAGCCTGTGTATTTGTTGCCTTGAGTCAGCTACCAAAAACGTATGTTTGAGTTGAAATTAGACTCTTAGACTGCATAGACTGCATTTGCATTGAGCACTCGTGGTTTAGACAAGCAGCATATATTGCACAGTGTCAGGCAAATGTGATATTATGTTTCCCTCTTGCTCCCTATTGTCTAAGATACCTGGTATACACACTGAGTAATTGTGTGTTTGTGTGATTGTGCAAGTGGTTAGTGCAGGAGAATAAAACTGCAGTGTATGTTCAGTGTTTTTCTGTGTTCACTGGTCTGGCATTTACATTGGAGCAGTCAGCCTTAAGCACTAGATCACACATTTCTGGCCTGAATCAGACAGACAGACAAACAGGTGGTGGTACCACACCAGAGGATCATGGTCCACTCCACCCGTCTCCTGGCTCAGCCCCTGCCTGCCCTTGTCTGCCTCTCAAACGCCAGCTGCCCCCCTCCCCAGCTCCCTCCAGCCCTCTAACCTCAGTTATCCGCGCCCTCCTCGGCATGTGGGCACGTGGCTGGAAGGGGGGATAGACTCAAAGCTCTGGGTCTGCTTCTTGCTGCTTTCTTCTTTGTGTCTTTCTGTCACTCTCTTTCAAGTTTTCACTCTGTCTTTTGTCTTTTTCTCTCGTTTTTGTTGCTCTCTGTCTGTCCCTGTTATTTCATTTTCGGTCTTTACAGGCAAACCTAAGTTGTAGTGTTCTCTCTTTCTCTCTCTCTCTCTCTCTTTCTGTCATGTAAACTCTCTCATGAGCACACACTTGTGCACACACTGCTACATAAACACTGTAATAGAAGTGTCTGCTGAAAAGTAGATTTGCTAATTCTGCCACCTACTGGAAAATTATGGTCATTGATCCAGGTGCAGATTTATTGGGCTTAACCCTAACAAAATTTTGCAGCATGACTTTCTGTATTATGAATGGCAAGACATTTTACTCAGTTTTAAGGGTGGACTTTCAATGTGGTGTGTAACTTCGTATTGACGTTCGACATTCAGGATTCTTACTGTCCAGGAAAGCTGCGTGCTCTAAATGAATTGAAGTCAGTTCCACACCAGGTACTAATGCCAGACTCTGGAGAGAGTAGCAAAACAAAAACTTCTGGCTTTTCTCTTTTTGTTTTTCCTTTTGTACACCCACCTGCTTAATTAGACCCATTACTTTTAATTAGGATGTGGCTGCTCATGTGCGTGTTTGTGTGCATGAGAGGGGGAGAGAAAATGGATATGATTGGAAGTGTGTGTGTGTGTGTGTGTGTGTGTGTGGGTGTGTGGAGGGGGGGTGCCTGTGGGTACAAGGAAAGAGGTTATGTGCATCTTCGTGTGTGGGTGAATGATGCTAATATGTGTTTGCATGTGTGGGCAAGGAGGATGTGACTCTTCAGTTTCCCCGATGTAGCTGCATAGCGTTTTCCCAAGAGTGTGTGTGGTCTGCTGTCTCAGCCTGAAGTGGGTCTGCTGGTATGGAGGAGCAGGCAACACAGAGGGGTGGGGAACAGTTACACCCAGTGACAGACGCAGACAGTCAGGCCTGGGAATGTCCTCAAAGCAAACCACTGGCCAATTGCAGTTGTAATCTCTGTACTTGCCACCAGAGAGCATTAAAGCTTTAAACTATGAGGGCCATTATATGTCAATTTCTCTGCCTTTATAGCACAGCATTGGTGGCAAGTTGGCACTGCTTCACTTTAAGGGGCCATAAAGCAAAAACAGTGACAAACACTCCTGTTGCACCACATGCTTAGGCCATTTATTTTTCAAAAACCTGTTTAACCTTTTTGTCACCAGGAATTAAAATATTCTGTTGAGTTCTTTCTTTCATTTTGCAAGTAGATAGACAAGAGGCATGGATGTGCACTCATCCACACATATCTTTTAGAAGCTACAGGTTATCTACATTTATACCAAGGCCTGGTGGTTATGCCAACATTATTTCTCTGAGGAGTTTGAGACGTATGGTTTGAGACATGTATGCTCAGAGCAATCTACTGCTTTTAAGACAAATGGGCCTGGAAGCCTTGTGTAAGTCATACCTTATACTTAAAATGCAAGCTTAGAATAGCCTGTTACTGTCAGAACCTGAGGGACAATGGTCACCTCTGCTGTACCAAGTGTTCACCACAAGGGTGCAGTGTGGGAACAGATAATACTAAACTGTCAGACCAGCAAGAAGGCCATAAGATATTGCTTGTATAATGCAAAGAAATTTAGTCCTACTGGAATACTTTTTTTGTTTGTTTTGTTTTATTTTGTTTTCTGCATAACAAAGTATGTTAGACCATGAACCTCAGGTCAATTTATGCAGGCAGCTTTGACTACAGAGAACATAAAGACTGGTTCATACAGAGAGAGAAGGAGAGTGTATACATTACACTGTGCTGTAACTCTTGATTTGCTAAAGTCAGGATTTGCTTACATAGCCACAGGGAGGAGAGAGAGAGTGTGAAAGAGAATGTGAGGGAGAAAGAAAGAGCAAGAGCAATTTGTTGCCAAGAGCGAGTCACTTACACCAAATTAATTCAGCTCTTTGCAGTTGCTGTGATTGTGAGATAAATCGATACTTGTTCATTAGCCTGGAGTAGCACTGAAATGAAATATATCCGGCATGCTTGGCTTTGTGTAGGGTGGTAATGGGCTAATGATGAGAGCTGAGCCATAGTAGAAATTGTAGATATCTCCTAGCCCGCGGACTGAGATAGAAAAAGAAGGGTAGAATAGACTAAATGGTGGGTATTAAACACCTCTTGGGTGCAAGGTAATCACTATACTGTAAATCTGTGAAGTGTATGTGCATGCTAAGTGAATCATTGTGTCTAATCATGTATCATTTTCCTTTTCTGTTTTTCTCTAACCAGCTTTTCCCTCTGGCCCTCCGTTTGCTCAGTCTTTATTCCAGGGCTCTGTCTCTCCCCAGGGTTTGGCCTGGGTCACAGTGGCCTAGAGAGCATACCAAGACAGGATTGGGCTTGGGCTGAACCCAGAGGGCAGAGTAGCTCTTGTGGTATGCTACAGACTAAGACTGGGAGGAGAACAGTATTTAGGTTTAAGCTGCTATAGGCTAGAGGCATATAGTAAGTGGATGTGTTACAAACAAGGCACGGCCCACAGCGCACACAGAAAACCAAGATCTGCTAAATGAGAACGCTGCTTCCCGCTGGAATTTGATAAGCAGTTTTGACATTCATTTGGCAGTGTGCAGATTGGAAATACCACTTCTAAAGAAAATTCTGGCCTGCTGTTAGCAGTGGGCTGCATCTCCACTAGACCATGGTCTACTGGCTGAGAGGGGACTGGGGTCAGCTTTCATCTCCATCCACCCACCAATCAGATAAGCTACATCCAGCCAACAGCTAGCATGACCATGCCAGTCACACAAACATGGAAACAAGCAAACAATCAGAAAGGCTGCTTTCATCACACCAGTCATGTGAAGCTCTAGTAGCAATCGTAAGGGGGAAATGTGCATAATATAAAGGAAAGGAAATGCACACGTTTATGAGGCCTCAGAGAGGCGATGGTGAGGAATGGAATAATAAATGATGAAAGGATGGATAAAGAAATATTGATTGGGTACTTGACCTGACCCTACAAAGTCTATACATGTGTGGTATGTTAAAAGAACATAGAAAACATTTCCACAGTATAAAGGGGAGCCTTTCACCAGTACTGTAATACCTTTCATAAAACTGTGGAGGACAGGCATTTCAGTGTGTAATACAAGTAATTTGAACCACTGGACCTACAACCGTACATCTGTGACAGTGCTACCACTCAATAAACTAGCCTGGTCTTACCAGAATCACCCTGGGACTTCTTAAAAAGTGGCAAAGCAATTGAGACCAATGTAGTGGTGTGTAATTCCAACCCAACCGCACAGCCATAAACAGCCATATTTCACTGGTCCACATCACCGCAAAGACAGATAAACAACCGGCTCAGTGCAGGTGCTTTGCCTCAGGTGAAGACCAGGACAGCAAGACAAAAACTGTAAAGCCTCATTAGCGTAAACCTCCTGGACAAAAACATTTTATCTTGGCTAAAATGACATAACCCTGCAGTTAGTGTAACTGGAGTCAGAAAGAGCCTGTGGACTGTTCATGTTCTTATGTGGGTCCCCATCAGTAATAGCCAAAGGATGTGTCCCTGCACCCATGCAATTACACTGTAGGTAATGCACTATAAGATTAAGTTAAAGCCACAAAATTCAATGTGACTCTTTCACATTATCATCTCAATTACCATCCAGAGAGGGACACAATTTGATGAACTAGCCTAGTAATGTCCACTGAAATAGCCAATGATAAAGATTAATAATTACAAAGACAAGAACAAGGCAATCATTGGGATTTGAATAGCTTCACAACCCTCCATGCTCTATCACGCAGACACTTCAAAATCACATCAGAAAGAGCAGCCAGTCATAGTGGAGAAAATCAGCAAAACAGCTATCAAACTTGCTCCAAGGAAGTTCAAAACGAGAGGTCAGAGAATGCTGGAGGTGATTTCTTGGGGTTACTTGGTTCAGCAGCCGAGTCTTCTGTGCAGTGTTGTTGATCTCGTTTGGAGTGCCAACAGGACTGCTGTGGCTGTGCTGCTCTTTATCTCTCTGACCCTGCCTGTCTCTGTCTGTGTCTCTGACTCATCACCCAATACAGCAGCTTGCCAGGCAGGGGATAAGCGTGACTGAGGGCCCACCAGGCTTCCAGCCAGGACTACAAAATACAGACAGCACCCTTGACTCAACTCTTTGTCGGTTATCTTGGGACTTGGGACACAAAAAAGTACAAATAATTTGAAAGTCAAACTGCTTTGTGGTGATTTCCCTGTAACCACTTTAAGTTCTTCTATCCTTGAACAGTTGAACCAAAATCAAATCAAAATTCAAACTTTTCAGCCAGTTTAAACCAGAAATCAAGTTTTATTTTATTTTTAATTTTACTTTTTTATTTGTTGTTTTTACTCAGTGATAAAACAGAACTGTTGCAAATTCGATGACATTTTATGTTGAGTTTTCTGGCAGTTAAACTTGGGACAGCTTCGCCCACAGTCAGCATCGTTAACCATGTTGTCATGGTGTCTCCGAACATTCATTAGGTCCATGTCTCTCTAGGCTGAGACTGGCCATAGCGCTGCTGTTTCAATTCCAAATCCTCAAGCTGCCAGTTGGATAAAGGAGGAGGAGAGGTTGAGAAAGGAGGAGACGGGGAGATAGAGTGAGAGAGACAGAGCTGTTGGGAATGGAACAAGAGGAAATCAAGCCAAGACTGCATGCCCCAGATACTGCTGAGACTGGCAAGTGACTGCAGCTACTGGTGGCATTCTGCATGCTCATGTGGTTACCAGCTGGGTTGCAAAAGACAGTGAGGAGAAGAGAGAGAATGCAGGGAAACAGAGCTGCAGCTGTTAGATGAAGAAATGAAGGAGAAGAGGGTAGATGGCTTGAACTAGAGACATGACCTCTTGATGGGGTTTGATGGAGATCACTGAAGAACTCACATAATGAGACAGGGAGTAGGGGAGGATAGAAAGAAAAGCACACTGTTTGAGCTTGCCTGCCCCGCAGATGACCTCCCTTGATTTGCCTGCTGCTCTCTTTCTTCTTGCACTCTATATGATCTAAGAATTTCCACTGGAATAATGTTGTCTTTGAAGAACAGGGTGATACACAATATCAACTTTTCAAACATTCACCCACAGAAATGATTTCACTGAGATGTACTTTAATTTGTACTCAGTATTATTAGTAATTTAATTAAGCTGTTTATGTGCAGTTTGTTGATCCATTCAAACTAGGTCTCTATAACACTGTTGCGCAATGACTAAACAAACCGGTGGCAGAAAACCAAAACATCATGTTGGTGTGAACCGTTCAGTTGCGTGTCGGTGTTGGTTTTAAATCTTTCCCCCGACTGGATATGCTCAATAAGCATTTGTTAGGGTCTCTACTTGGCTGTTCTACACAAATATGGTGCAAACAAGCTCCAACCAGTTGCACAGATGAGATCACATGTCAGCCTGGTGATTTGCTTTGTTACCTACTATTTATTGCAAGACCACAGAAATTTCACCAAACCTGACAGCTGATTGTAAGATCATTGTGGCAGTGCTGTTTTGGAAAAACGACAGCAACAAAAGAAGCATTAATTGTATAAATAGATTCAGGGGACGAGACATCAGAGTCGAGAAACAGTGTACTCGCCAAAATTGCTGAGGGAGAGCCTCTAAACTCAATTAGGAAATAAATAAAGAAATAAGGACATAATTTATCAGTGAGTCGAGGTCATAATGAAAACCAGTGCAAACAAGGTAGTTGTTATTCTTTGTAACATTCTAAATTATTATTCTAGCTGCCAACTTCTTTTAAAGTTGGGATGAAGTGAGAGTTTTTTGTGTCAATGTGGAACAGCCATAAGAATTTGTGGCAGGCCTAGTGTCTGTTAATATCTTGTGTGTGCGTGTGTGTGTTTGTATGCATGTATTTGTGCACTCGGGCTTGGGCAGCATTCGTATGTGTTTGCACATGCTCCTATTTACTGTCCCAGAGACAGCATGTGCACATATGTTTATTAAATATTTGTCTTGGTGGCTTTTGACTGCTTGCCTGTTCATATGTTGAATGTTAGTACAGTGAGTGGCTTCTAAGCTCAGAGCGTGTGAGAACAGCCTGGCCTTTCAGAACAAAACCTCCTGTTCAGAGTATTTCAACATGTCCAAGCCCCGCTCATAAACCTAGCTGGCTACATCCCTCCTCTCAACCCCTCCCCTGCTCTCACTGCTGGCCTCACTTGAGACTTCAAGACCTCTTGTTCCAGTGTTAAGGAATAGAATGTTAAAATGCTGTGTTTTATGGTGGTATGGGTTTAGTATTATTGTGAAAAGGAGGAGATGCATAGATGATGTCAGTCAGGGTGAATATGTTCTTTGTGAAGACTTTGTTATGGTACCACAATATGTGTAACCTCTTTATCTGCTTTCATGCATGTGTGTGTTTTTTGGAAGAAAGACAGACTGTGAGAGCCAGGGAAGGGAAATATGCATTTTCATATAGGGCATTCATCTTCCCCCTTTTTTCTGAACCAGCCAACAGAATTTCATGCTCCATAAAAACAACTCCATACCAGTATAAGAAATAACAGCCGCTGTCTCCCCAGATTATAATACACTTTTCTTCTTTAACTTGATTTAATCTTTTCCTGCTTTGTATAAAAACAAAAAAACAAACAAACAAATATCAGTATTAATAAATATTAATCAATTTGTGCATTAAAGTGTTTACATAAGATATGAATGGCAAAAGTAATATATGTGTATGATTGGAGGGGAGTGGGGGGCAGTCTGAGGTAGAGGTTACATTTAGGATCCCTCCTCAGCCTCCCAATGCTGGCCTGGCATATACCCGGTGCCTTCTTCCCAACCACAGCAGGGAAAAAGGCCGTTATCCGCGAGGTTGGGATTTTTAATGGTTCCTTATTCTTGTGGTGCCTGGTGTAAATATCCTTAAGGCAGGGTTGCTGGTTGCTGGTATTCCAGAACCAAGCCAAGCTGTTGCTGCACAAAGCAGCAACAGTGAGTCTCCCTTGAGCTGCCCTGATGAGATTTGATTTAGGATCTGATGAAGCTCTGTTTTACACTGTTTAGGGTGAGCCACAATATATTTAGAAGCCCACATCTGAGTTTATATTTAGCCCACAATATCTCATCCCAGTAATTTCTAAGCCCACCAACAGTCTCGGCAACAATAGACTGAAGACTAAAGACCATCATCTAATGGACTCAAGCTAGCTGTGCTGACTTGAAACAGACCCCTCGACAGACCACACGAGTTACACTGTCAAGATTCCTCTCCAGATCTTCACTCAGTATTTCAACATTGTGATTCAACCTACACACAGCTCTGGCACTTTATACTACATATACTCACTTATGAGTATACTCACTTCTTCAGTAATCTACCCACATATTTTGTTAAGTCAGGACAACTCACATAGGCCTGTAGAAAATTTATTTATTAAATGGAGAAGCATTACAACATAGTTGACTTTGGCAGACTAGATCTGCTTTTATGCTAGCTGCTGCATATAATTAGTTCCATAAATTGCTGCTGCACATACATATATTACATAGGGATTAATGCAAAACCCCATAGAACATAAAAACAGATCCAAACAGGTGGAGCTGGGCAGGAGGTGGGTGTAATGCATGAGAAGCAGCGGCAGGGCAGCTAGACAAGCAACCTGTCAAAATAAGCTTACGTGACATTTAAAAGGCTTCGAATTTGGGGAGTGAGATATGATTGGTGAACTATGACAAGCGCGCTAGTCAGGCACCAATCAGATGGCCTCCCTGTCTGAGCATGAGATTAATCTGACATAACTATCATTTCAACTACTCAGTCTATTGGATAGGTCTTTTCAGCAAGAATGCTCTGGGGCTTTTCGTGATTTCAGCAGCAGCGGCACTTTGTTTGGAGAAAATAGAAGTTGGTAGCTAGTATGACCAGTGACAGCCATCTTGGTCGAACAAGCAAAGACCTACACTGACTGAACCCCAAATTCAGCTTTCACAACAGAAAAACAAAGGAAAAAAGACATCACAGTGCTTGGTTGCATGCATTTTGTGTATATGATTTGTATGCAAAGTGAGGTTTCGGAAGAGCCATGCTACAACAACAAAAAATTCAAGGCTGTTAGATAATATATTTAAAGACTATGGCTGTTATGTCTAATTATCACTGGACTAAACTGTGAATAATTCACTGCGCATGCAAACACACCCATAGCAGCTGGGAGGGTGGAGAGAAGGATGGACCGACAGTAGAGTAATCAAAACGGACCAATAACTTCCTGTGTACCTTGACAATGATGCCACCAGCTCTTATCCACTACCCACCTGGGCTGAAATACTACCACACACACACACACACACACACACACACACACACTTCTATCGGTGCATATCGTGATCTCCTTTCAGCCATTACACTCTGTTTGCTCACACTTTCCCTCTTGTCAGTTTGTTTGATGCAGCCTGTTATTTGTTTTGGAAGAATCACATATCCAGGTCAATTTACATGCAGAAATGCACCCGCCAAAGATTGATCCTGAAAGATTTTAGTGTCAAATATTTGGGTAGTCAGCTGTTTGGCAGAACAAACATTTGATTTGTTCATATGGTTGGCCAGTTACAGTATATGCGTCAGTAACACCTTATATCTTTTGAGGACTGCATCTTAAAGCACACAAACACACACACACACAAGCAAACACAGTGTACTCTATTTCTCCTCTTTACATATCATCAGAGGTACTGCTGCAAGGTGTGCCTTGACCTTCAGTGAAGGACAGCCCACCACTTACTGTAGAATTCACTCTGTCGTTTTCAGCATTGCATTTCTTCAAGCTCATATTATCAAAGGTATTCAATTCTTACTGTAGAATAGGGATAACTGAATATTCTAAACATCACAGTGCAATATGAGTTGTGTTCACTGCTTAGAAATTTTAGAAAATCATTATTTTATGAAAAGGCAATTGTCTGAAAATTGACAGAAGCTGATAGAAAATTGCTTCCAATGTTTCCTCACCTTAAAAAGAAAAAAAAAAGATTGCTTTTGCCTCAGAAGTTTGTAACATTTGTGAAGTTAAGTTAGGGAAAAGAGTGGACAGCTTGATTAACTGAAATGTTAAATCACTGAAGCCCCAGGGAATTAAAATTCTCACTGAATATCACTCTGCTACTAGTGGGCAAAGAAAGCATCTGTATTCTAAACTCTTCCACTTAAAGGCAAATTTATTTCATATTTCTCTTAACTTGACATCTGATTAGTAGCCTAAGCCATGTAGTCTATATTGTATCAGAGTAAATTACTGCCAAATTAGACTCATAACAGAGAACTGTGAAGAGCAGAGACAAGGACTGACAGAGCATTTCAAAAGGATATGAGGAGGAGGCTGATCTGAATTGGCTATACATTTGTTGAAACAGTTGTACTGATCCAAGTGAAATACTGTATATCTAACTTGGGCCATGCAGGATTAAATTCAATATTCAATATGTGTAACTCTTTCAAACAATGGCTTTAATGGCTGCATCATTGTGGTAGAGATGTAACTTGCTCCAATGAAGGTGTATTGTACACTTTTTTGTATCTATTAATGCATAAAATGAAAGCCCCATTTTTATTAGCTTTCTGTGTTTTTTTTCATTTTTCTTTTCATTACTTCAGAGTTTAAAAAAAAAAAAAAAAACAGAAACGGCAACAAAATTGTTTCCCTACAACTGATACCCACATCTATCAGTTTGTTTTGAGGCATGGTATCCTGACATAGATAGATTATAATTCAACAATTAGAATCAAATGAGCTTACTTGTGTTTATTTCAAAGGCTTTTTGTCTTATTTTTGGAGTTATCAGTCATTGCGGGTTATTGTATGGTAGGCAGTTTGTGTGTAGGGGGAGTGGAGGCGGGTGAGCTGTGCTCTGAGGTCTGACAGATTTACCAAAAAGGTTAAAGAGAGCGAGAAAAAAAAATGATGGTTGTTTATTTCACTGTGTTTGGTGGGAAGAGAACTGTGACCAGCTGTGAGCTGTGTGCTCTGATGACTTTCATTGGAAAGGAAAAAGCTATAGAGGGTACTACAAAGATGACCCTCCACACGCATACACACACACATACATACACATACACATACACATACTCCCACACACAAGGTAATTGAGTCCCTGGTGAGTGTGGTGGTCTTGTTACCCCACCAACTAGAGCTCCAGGGTCAGTTCAGAGTTGAGCACAGATAAAAGACAGCCAGCCTCTCCTTTACCAGGGCCTGATATGTGAATCATTTTCAATGCCCCCTTGCTGCCTCACTCCATACCTCTGATCATATGTTTACACATCCTTACTGTATGTAATTATACCAGGGAATGGCTGCAGAATACATAATACACACACACACACACACACACAAACAGAACCACACTCCCAAATGCACCACCTTTGTTTTCGCTGCACATCATGATTCTTTTATTTATTTGTTTTTTTTATAGTCTACATTATAGGTCAAGTCAGATCATTTCTGAGTCAGTGAGAGGGAGAAAAGTTCAAGCATTTGGTCCAGGCAAAGAGGGAGAGGAGAACAATCAAAGCTGTGAAAGGAAGACTGTTTAGGGGGGGTAAGTGCACTAAAATGAGTCACAGAATGGAGTCAGACGGTGATGATTCAGAAATTGCACATGTGTAGGTAGTCATTATTGTGTGTTTGCTAGGTTTAGCCTTTGAGACCACCAGAGGAGAGCAGGGCCTATTGATTGCTGACAGCTGTTAATTACTTCACATCCACGCACACAAAGAGAGGCGTTCTTCGGTTGCTACAATCTTTTCTTCTACTGATCTTTTGCAATCTGTGCTGTGGCATGTTCACTGTCATATTTGGTGAGAGAAAAAGGAAAAGAGAGATGGAGCGCAAGATGTTCAATGATGCCTTGAATAACAGGCTAGAAAAGAAGGGAGATGGCGGTGGCGATTAAACTGTGTTGAAACACACCATTACTGGCCTTTGGCAGCAGTCTTATCTTAACATCTGATGTCTGCTTCAGATCTGTCCAGAAATTTACAGCGCAGCAACAATTATGTATATATCAGGTAATCAGCTCTGGGATGTCCTGCTGTGGTCAGCTGTCACATCCTGCAACTAATATCAAATACCCTGCAGGTCCAACACACTGCCAAATGCACCCTGACACTTCCCTTTTATTAGCCTCCCATCTGATGAGTTCAGTTTCATGCTAATACTGTCATCTCTAGCCAAGACTGGAGACAGACACACACACACCCTCGATAACACACAGGCCCCGACTTTCAACGGACGCTTTGGGAACCATTTGACTTTTCAATTAATCATTTATGTCAGAGCGGGGAACTTGAAAGTCCAAAAGCTATCGATTGATTCCCTCTTGTCGAGACAGGAATCAGTGCCGCAGGTGCAATTAAGACCTTCATTTGTTGTCTAAGCAGACAGCGGGGAGGGCATTAACAGTACAAATTACATGAGAGAGACAGGGTTAGAGGGAGGCAGAGGAAATAAAGAATCAAGAGAGAATCATGCAGAGAAATGTGGAGAGACAGAGGGTAAAGTGAGGGGAAATTTTAGCATTTTTATGGGCCCTCTGCAAAGTGCTGAGTGCAGCAAGATGAAGGAGTGTAGACCTTATCAAGACACTGCTTAGATCAGAGGCCAGAGATTCTCAAGTTCAGCATTTTTATGATCACTACCGCTCATATTCGCATGAAAATATACAAATACATGCTCACACATGCACACACAGAGGAATACACACACAGACTAATATGCATGCACATAAACATGCTCGCACACGCGCGCACACACACACACACACACACACATACACATCCATATTGCACTACTCATAGATTTGCTCTGCTTGAGATTACCATAAGTGAAATCACTTCATCAGCCTTGTGCTGGCCGTGGAACACTTAAAAGGAAAGCATCATTTGAGTTGATGCCAGCACATATAGGATTGGTGTCCCACCTCTTCAGTGCTCTTACAGTGTGTGTGTGTGTGTGTGTGTGTGTGTGTGTGTGTGTGTGTGTGTGCATGCACATGCAAAACTATGGGGTGAAGAAAGAGAGAGGGAGATAGGGAGCGAGTTTTGACATTAACAACTTTTGTCCCCACTGTCAATGGCTTTGAAAGAACATACACTTGGACTCCCTGAGTGATGATAAGCACCTGTATTCATTAAAAGGCAGATTTGTCAGTATAAGAGGTCATAGACATGATTTTGCTGTTTCTGTTGCCTCATCAAGTCAATGTCTTTCTCTTTTTTCCCACTACAGCCCACCTCCATTTATCTTATGATCTCCCATTTTTTTCCACAGTTATACTGGCAGAGTGGTAGGAAACGGTCTGCAGGCTCAAAGGCAGAACCCAGAGGTCAAAGTTCGCAGCTCAAACCCCACACTGGCTGAGGTCAAGGAGCGATTTGAGCGCTTCAACGAGGTAGGATTACCACTGCACTGCATTCAGACCACTCTCATCACCAATACAGTGATCTCTCCATGTAGCATAGAGAGAGTCTTTATCATCCTATTCATTGTTAGATGCCAAGATCATCTGTGATGAAGTCTGTCTTCTTCAGTAGGCTGTAAGCTATGTCGTATCAGATTTCCTAATAACAATATTATAAACTGAAGCAAAGCAACACATATTGTTATATATGCATTAAAAAGGGGTTTGCTGTGCTATTAGTCAGCATGAATACATTCACTATTAACATTTAAGTCTTGGTTGACAGTGTATTTGTGTTCCTTAAACAACATAACACAGAGTCAGAGGAATTGTTGAACTATCGTTAGTAATTTTCTCAGATCCAGAGGCTTGTTTTTTTAGTAGAGAGGTAGAAATCAAAGATAAATTGAAATGATAGTGGGTGAAAGGGAGACTGATAAAAAAAAGCAAATGACTGTGGCAGGAAAAAGAAAGATGAGAGGCAGGAGCAAAAGGTCAGAAGTGAGTGACAGATAGGCCAGGATGACACAAGCAGCTTCAAAGTGACACTGTTTGTCATGTAGATGGGTTTTGGGCTGAAAAGGGCTAGGAAGAAAAGGGACATTTCATACACTCCCTGGAGGCCATTTGAGGAGACAAACAGACCCAGATTCGGTTCCCCTCTGCCCGCCTGCCCCTTTGTTGCCCTGAAAATCATGGTCGCAGATAGTACACCAGTCATCTCTCACTTTCTATCTCTATAGACCTCCTTTTTGTCTTTTCCCTCTTTAGTCCTTTATTGATTGCTGATACTGTGCTCACATCCTCCTTAACAAACTTGCTGTCTGCCCTTTTCTCATTTTGTCCTGTTTCTTTGTTCTTTATCATTCTGTCACTTTTTTTTGCTTTTACTGTATCTACTGTCAATATCTTTCCATCCACTTGTCTGCACATATCATTTCACTCTCATTTTCCTCATCTTTTTTTTTATCTCTTTCACTCTCTCCCTCAGCATTTTTTGCTGTCTCTGTTCAACCATATCTTGTATCTTGCATCTGTCTCTGGGCCAGCTTGTCCATCCGTCTGCCATTGACAGCCCAAGATCATTGCTGTCACATCCCAACATCCCATCATGCAGTGCTGTCTGTGGAGCAGTCTGTTGTCATGGTAACTACACAGAGTTGAGCAAGTGTCCTGTTGACATTTACAGAGTTGAAAAGCCTACCTTGATTCTAGACCTTGTGGCAGAGCTCGGCTGAGTTTTTGTGCACATATGCTCACACATGCAGACAGTTTAACAAAATTAAAATATTTTTACATTCAAACATTACTGATTTAACCTTCAGGCATCCTGAAAAGTGTGCTTATATCGACACTGGCCTGAGGTGCTATATGTGTGAACACATATGTTCGCATCTGTTCTTCTGCACTTTATCCTCCCAGCTCCCTAGTACTAAGAGTGCCATACGTGCAGCTGAGCCCATGTGTGAATAGGGCAGGCACAGATCTGGAGCAGGTTCAGTGAGTGAGTGGCTGTGGGATCTACCTCCTGCACATTCTACCCTGGTGTAATTCAGTAAAGTTACAGTCAATATATTCCCAGGATCAATGACTCAACCAAAACCTTGTTAAAACATGAAGGACACCTCTTTCCCACACTAGTAAGGTAGCCATGAGCTACTATGAGCTACAACCTAATTTTCACCAAAATGAGCCAGACAGTTAACACTTGTCTCCACATACAGCCATCTGTGACTGTGCAGGGACTGTCTAAAAAGTACAACACAAAAACAGATACCAGAAAAGTGTTCAGTAACTTAATTCTCATCAACTGTAGCTTCCCCAAAATCCCACGCACGACTGCTTGTCTTCGAGTATTTCCTGTAGATGTGAACGTGTCTGACATGGACAATATCCTATTTTGTGCTAAATGTGTGAAAGAGCAACTCTGCCAAAGTCTGGCCCTGATTATCCGCTAATTGTACAGTGTTTATTTGTGAAAAATAAAGAATAATGAAAGAAAACTGTATAGAGAGATGCAAAAATATTCTAGAAACAGTTTTCAGCTGGTAAAATTTCCCTTGTTGATTCTTACATTTTAAACATTTTGAAATCTTAGACCATTTTGAGTTTTAACTTTTTGTAACTGCAGCTGAGTTGGTCAAATATTAACTGAATGATGTAATCTGCTGTTACACCACATCATGCAGCCATGGTTGTCCTTTACCATTGGTCCTTTTTGCCCTTGCAATGAAGCCCTTCCCTTAGCAGAGGGAGTCAAATCTTACAAGCAGGCCAAACAAGCCACAAAATAAGTTTATTTGCAGATGATATAACCTTGTTTTTGACAAGCCCATCTGGACTTTTTTTTTTTTCAAAATTACAAACCTCACTAAGCAGATTCAGTGCCCTCTCAGGCTATAAAATTAATTAGGATAAGTGTTAAGTACTGCCATTGACAGGTTCTGACTTTGACAGTCTCCTCAAGGGCTCAGATACCTTGGAATAATAGTGGATAATAAAATGAAGAATGTATTCAAATTCAATTTCACTATGTTGATAAGACAGAGAGGGTGACATTATATCTGCCAGTTTCGCTGATTGGTGGAATTTATTTAATCAAAATGACTGTACTTCCAATAATGATGTGTCATTTTCAATCACTATGTATTCAAGTGCCCAAAACTGTTTTAAGATCCTTAGCAAACCTTTGAATCTGGAACAACAAAACTTCAAGGTTCAACATGCCAAAATGAAGCGCAATAGTACTCCCTCTTGGACACAGTTTGAAATTAATGCTCTTCAGGAACAACTCAGCAGGGGTATCATTTACAGATGGAATCCTAAAAGTATTGCTGGTAAGACAAAGCCCTTTTTTATTCATCTTATCAGATACCGGTCTGTAAAGTTTCAAGCTTGGGATTGATTTGTCCTCTGGAACACCTCTGTGGCATCATAGATTACTACCAATGATCTGAGACAATGGGGTCTTTCATTCTTGGTATGAACAAGGGATATCTCAATAGCTTGGTATTAAAATGGCATCTTCATGTCATTCAAGCAACAGAATAAGAAACATGATTTTCCTATCGAGCACATTGTTATTTAAAATTAAGAACCTCAGACAGGCCTTGGGAGCTGATATTTTACCCAAGCCCAGAGGAGCGGCTTCATCATACTCAACACTCATGCAGATTTCTTTCCAAAATGAACAATGCCTAAAACCTGATCTGCATAAATCAATAGTAAAATAGGAGCTGGATTTCAGTATTAGAATTGATCAAGGTCTTTTGGCAGTACTGTGCCACAACTCCTTTCTTAACTATCATTGCCAGGTTTAGACCTACTCATTACAAGTTTTTCCACATTACATTTTCCACATTTTTTATCTCTTTTTTCTGAAGCCTTAGTCTGGTATTCCAGTGAACCTCTCTAATCTGAACACTTCTAAGGACTCTTAACTGTACAGCATTGCTCAGTGTCCTGTGATTCACTCATGAGGCTCAGTGGGAGCCCATGGCCAGTAAATAAAGTGTCACTGATGGTTAGGATATTCACCGACCTGCATTAGTTTACCCCACAGGGACGTGTGGTCTGCTTTTGTCAAAAATGTGTTCAAAGAATGGCTCAACTCAAATCATATGGTAGAAGGCTTACTGGTAATTTTTAAATTCCCTCAGCTGAGCAATGACAGTAAGTGAGTCTGAACTCTTCACTAATTAGAATAAGCTGAATTCCTGAGATTAGCAAAGTAAGACATGCACTGTATATTTGTACAAAAGAGTTCATCTCTAGTCAGAGCACTGTCACACTAAGA
>OMLB01018032.1:33103-46564 GCA_900302555.1 Myripristis jacobus | reverse complement strand
GCCCCCCCCCCCATCCAGAGAGAGTGCAGTGCAGTCTACCTGACCCATTGATCCTTTATCTGACTGAGGGTTCTGCAAGTTAGAGTCTATGGCCTCGACCATGGCTCTGTAATATCAGCAGCCTCACTGTGCTGTGTGTTGATAAATCCACGGTACCAACCACAGACAGCTGAAGCTATACCATCAATACTATTAATACTATATACTATAAATACTCAATTCTACTATATTGTAGCCAGCGACAAGTACCAACATGTAATTGCTAGAGGATCACAGAGACACACTGCTGCCTGTAGCATTCCTATAATATCCTTTAATATTTCTATGATATATTAGGCTTTAATGTTGTACTTGTTGTTTTGCACAATGTTCATGGTGTGTTCTTCATGTAGCTAACGGCCCTGCTTGCAGTGTATTGTGAGAAACACCAGAAAACCCTGCCTGAATAAACTCAGTCCTCTGCATAAAATGTAAAAGTGTATTTACTCATAACTTAAATATACAATTATAAAAAGACAGTTGTTGTAGGGAGAGAAGGATGAGTGGATAAAATATCACAGTTATGGTTAAGGCATCTTGCAGCAAAGTCCATGTGCAAGTGTAGATGGGTGTGTGTGCTGTTTGGCACTATCAGGGCTCATGAGTGCTCCCATTGGGCCAGCCCCGTTATTAAAAAATAAATCACCCGCTGAATGTAGGCACCACTACAACTGCAGCTACTGCTAATTATCCTGGATGTGGAACGCTTCATGCCAAAGTACTTATGTTTTGGCATGATTGATAGCATTTTCAGAAAAAAGCCTTGGTGTGTACATTTTCAGATGGTGGAAATTTCCTTTATCTAGTGCTGAAATTATTAATCGGGAAGTCGATGGCCAGAATTGCTTCAAATGATAACTAATGACTAGTTTTTGTCATTTATCATGTAGAAATGCTAAACATTTGCTGATTACAGCTTCAATAAGATCACTAAGACGCTACGATTGTCTTCTGTCTGCACTTATGTCATTATGAAATTATTACTTTAGGGGGGTTTTGGCTGCTGAGGGAGTGATATGGAGCCTCAGATCACTTCCCATGAGCATTTGTTATTTTTGACACTTAATAGGAAGGGATGAATGGATTAATAAAGACAAAACAACACAGCACATTAATCACTAGCGCCTGCTCTGCTTATATTCAGTGGGAACTTTTGGAAAACCTTTCACATGTTCCTCAACTGTTTTGCTTTGGTCTGCCTGCATGTTGAATTTGTCCAGAGGTGACCTCTGAATGTTGAGGCCTGAACCTCTCAGCAGTGTTTTGGAGGGCGGGGGACAGAGGCCAGCTCAGGCCAAGTCTGACAGCCAGGGACTTGACAAAGACCTCAGTGTGCTCCCTCCTCCTCCTCCTCTGAGTCTCTATCTGTCGGGGATCCCGGCTTTCCCCTCCTCACCGAGACACCATGAGGAGATTCTCCACATTCTGTCCAATCAGTGGAACTCCCCTCCATAACGGCGGCAGCCACATGCGGTTTTATAATCGGAGCACCGTTCACTCCGGGTGTTATGTAACTGTTTGCTCAATAAGTGTCTGAGGAGGTGTGAGAACGCCTGAGCCTCCTGGCACAAGCGGTCGTGCCTAATCCTTAGGCGCTCTGCGAGTGTTTGTGGGTGAGCGCGGTCTAGATTTAGCCGGCCACCGCTGCAAATAAAATTCATCTGAGCCAGTCATATAATCTTGTTTTTGTTCTGTAAGTCTGATCTTTTCTCAAAACAACTGAACTGATCAGTCCATAAGGCCGAGATAGCTTCGTCTCCAGTCGGGTGTCATCTCAGAAAGTGAAACACCTTCAAAATGGTGTCATTTGATCGAAACAGAGCACTCTACCCAATATTTTTTAATCAGTGCTTTGGATTTACGGCTAAATCCGCATTGAAATAACATGTCAGGATGGACGGTGTTTGCATTGTACAAACATTTTGTCAGCACTGAGTCATGAGTGCAGCGCCGGTGGCCAGTGGTTGGCTCGCCTCTGTGTGGAGAAAGGTCATGTTGGAAAAGTCTCCTCAGAGCAGAGGCCATCGCCCGTTGGATAATAATTATCCCCTTAATAACAACAGCCGGACATCTACAGCATAAATCATATTGGCCTTGGTGTTCAGAAGCCACTGTCTTATAAACAGGTGATGATTAGTCTCAGTCTTACAGCATCAGTATGCAACTTTTTTTCCTCGAAGCGGCTAAGTGGTGACGCTTCTTGCCCCAGCCTTCATCGAGATGAGTTGTCTGCCTTCAAACAGCGTTTAGCCCGAGGCTGAGCCAGCGGCGCCTGTAAAGCCACTGCAGGAACTGAAGAGGCAAGACGGCAAACACAGCCGATCTGCAAGACACACGCCGCAAAACTCACCGAATGTCGGCAAAGTCCAGAGAAATTCAGACGGGAACACTGCGTTCTTCTGTTTATTGTTATTGTAATGTTAAGAAAGATGCACAGTGCGGTGTTGAAAGTCAGAAATTACAACTTCCTACTTCCTACATGATAAAATGCATGGCCTGTCAGACTTGCCTTATTTCACATGTACATTTTAAATTGTTGATGTTGAAGTAATGGAATTCTAATATAAAACACAAAAAAATTCTGGCTTGGAAAACTGAACAACACGTTGAAAAGTGAATCATTGCATTGTGACTTCATGACAGCAGCTTGTCCTGTACTGTGCTGCCGTGGCTGCGTTGCCCCCTGGATGGATCTGACCGCCTGCCATCATCTGTCCGGGCCACGTGACACACACACATGCACACACACTCATATACAGACCGACATACAACCCATGTGCCTGCCGACAGCTGCAGACAGTCACGTTTCCACAGCAACCCGGTCGCTATTGATTGACATGTGCGAAGGGATGGCGTTCGGCATGCGAGGTTATCGGCAGGGCGATTGACGAATGCTTCTCTCACATCACCCCGCTCGGATCTGATGTCGTCCCCTGTGACAACACGAAGCTCGTCACACTCGGTAACATCCCCTGAATAGGCCTCTTTTTCAGCGGTTCGCCCACTGGCCTGTCACCTTGGACGGCCACACACACACAGAGAGAGAGAGATCAAGGGAGAGAGTGTGTGTTGCTACCTCTGAGTCATGTACTTCTGCTCGCTTTCTCATTAAAGTGTTTGGATGCTGTGGAAGAGGGATAAAGCGAGGGATTGGGATGAGGAGGGAACATGCTGCCGGCTCGGCCAGGCCACCCACGGCGGATTTCTCAGGTCAGTGGAGGAGAGACGGGGGGATTTGGCAGCGAGTCCGCTGGACTTCAGGACAGAAAGTCCAGACTGTAGTTTTGTCACTGGCTCCAAAGATAGCGATAGGAATTGTGACACAACTTCTTCTACATCTTTTCTCCTTCTGTGCTTAGGAATTGGTCCAACAATTGACTTGTTGAGACAAAAAGAGACGCAGATGCTTAAGCCACTGGGTAGCCAAGCTTTCTTCAAACCCACAGAACTGTATTTTAAATTCTACTAGACATCCTAAGGTTTCCAAAGATCCTAAATATATCCTACTCCATTCCAGGGAAACGTGTCTAAAATGAGGCACAAGACACATAGATCTTTTCTATTTGATGTGATGCTACGGCTACAAAACAATGGCATCTCAGCTCTGAATATATTCAATCATTAAAAATGTGATGGAGCTTCATTGAAGCTGCAACCAGCAGATACACAATATGGATGTGACCCTGTCATATAGTATGGACCAAAAGTGTTTTTTTTTCCTAACTTTGAAGCTACATCAGGGGAACTTTCAATGGAATATCAGTGTTGAAGGAGTTAAAATATTCCCAAAAAGCCAAGACAGCACCTCTCACAAAAATTTGGTAAAAAGTCTTTATTTTAATGCTATGAATTTCCAGATTTACTTGTTTAGAAAACTGCCTGAACCACCTTTATGGAAAACATTACCTTTTTTTTTTTTACACCCTTACATTTCCCTTGGGCTTTAGTCAGTATTGTGATTTTGATATTTGTTCATTTAACTGCACAACCCTAGTTGACATGCACCAGTTTAGAGATCAGACATTTGCAAACATGAAGGTTTTTTTTTTTAAGCCATGTGAGTCGGTGCCAATGCAGAGGCATTTGGAAGGGGACTGAAGTGCAGTGAGTAATGCATTATGAGGCAGTTATGTAACACAACATGGTGGGAAGGCCACTGGCATTTTTTTTCCTGTTTTCTCTCCTTTCTGCTCTCTCACTCTCTCTCCTCTTTTGCCTCTCCCCTTCTGATTTTGCCTTTCGCCCAACACTTTCCCTCTGTGTCGCCTCTTTGGCTCGTGCTCCATGGTGGCGCCCACGTCCTTCAACCAGCCTCAGTCAAAACGGGAGAGACTTTAAAAAAGGAACTGGCTCCTTATTTCATGGCTACATTTTTACCGCCGCACGGGGGGCTCAGACATTAAAGGCATCACTTGCTTCCATCGCCTAATGGTTCGAGACGCTGTCCTGAAATCAAAAGGTTGGACTCTGAGTGTGTCAGTCTGTTTGGCGGCCAACATGTCTTTCAGCGAGACACCAAACACCCACCTGCTGTTTTATCTGGATAAATTCCGAAAATGTCAGTGTTTTTTGATGGAAACGGGGATTTATGTGTAATGATGGAGTGTTAGAAAGTCTAAAAAAGTCTTATATGTCCCATAGTATCTTATTCCAGCATCTTGCATAAATTTAAATTAGGGATGGGATGATATGCTTATCTCACAATACAGTTTGATGCACAGTACAGGGTTCATGATTCAACATTAGCGTGCCAGAATGTAAACATTTAAACATGTAGTCATTACAAAATGCAAATAATGTAATCTGGATGTGGCGCTTGTGAAGGCGTGATTGACAGCGGCATCAAATATAGCCACTATGATTCATGATGATTCTTGTTCATTCATATTCATTTTTCTGCCCCATTATACGTATAGATGCATTTTTTTTTATTGTGATTTATTGAATTTCAGTAGATTGGCCCATTCCTAATTTAAACCAGTCATCTTAAGTCCTCTTGGTTTTTATACTGAGAATTGAGATTCCAGGAACAAGGACCTGCATTATAATAGTCCCCCAGTTGTTTTCGTTTTTACATTTAATTTGATAGCAAAGTTGGTCTTTCATTTAATGGAAATAGCCTTTAATAAATCTTAAATGTAACAGGATGAAATTTGCAGACCCTTGAGATAACCAGGTACACAACAGTGTGATAAATAATAATGCCCTCAGGTGTAAAAAAGGCTTTAAATTACCTCATTATCTAAACCCAGTACTTTTAATATGTAATATTAATGCTCTTTCATAAAGCATTTAGGAGTTATAATCAGTTTTACAGGTCTTCTTGGCTTTTCCACTGAGAATTGAGCCCAGCCATTTATAACAGTAGCACTACCGGTTTCATTTACACAAGACTAACTTCATAAGCAAACTAAACTTTGATAATGAAATGGAAGAGACCAAGATGGCATGCTGGACGTGCGTACCCTGCCCTACCCTGGACTTTAAATTTGGTCACATGATGTTTGCAGACAGCCTGAATAACCAGGAAAATAACATTAGTATTAAATTAAAACTGCTTCAGCTGAGCTGGGTTGACATGGCTGCCTCGAGGTGGGAGAAACCATACTGATGCTCTCAGGTTTGATCAGTGTGTCCGTCAACACATCACAAGCGTCCTGCCTGAAGTGTCCTTGAGCAAGACACCGAAGCCCCTGCCTGCTCTCTCTCTCCGGCTGCCAGACGCTCCGGATACAAACATCAGCTAAATGCCAAAGATAAAAACACACGACAGACGGTCGCCTCTCAGGGATGACACAAACGAAGCGGCCGCGTTCGCCTCACCGTCGCGGTCCAAACTGCACCGCCCGGGGGGCCAGAGAGCGAGAGCGGCGGGTTGGTGCGTCTAGATCACAGCTTGTAGTGACACATCGGGTTTGGAATCGTCTCCCAGCGCAGAGATGAGTAGCTTAACACTGATGACTCCGATGATGACTAAATTGGATCAGGCAATCTGCTAATGCATTTACATTTTAGGCTTGTGGCTGCGGCACAGAGCTGACTTCAGTGTAGTGTTAATGCAAATTGGAAAATGATAACACCCAGAATACTTCAGTTTTCCTCTTATGTTTGCATAATTTGGAGATATAATGAAGAAATGGTGAGTACATTCTCTGACAAATTGAAAATGGAGATACAAAAGGTAATTCTTGCTTTATGGTAAAAAATGCAAATATAATTTACAGCGAAACTATGAGCTGGTGGTAATTTGAATCATCTGAATGGGCTTGTTTGTCAGTATTTGGGAAATGAGACACTTATGGAGAGAGAGAAAATCATAAAGAGGATCAGCAGTAAGTGAGGTTGGGGGGGTTTAGCATCTTGTTCAATGGCACTTTGATAGGAAATATGTTTATTGATGGATGCACATTGTTTTCTGCGGGATTCAAACTCAGCTTACTGAGGCACAAAATCAAACAGACATAAATTCAGTTCTTAGTGCTTAAAGGATTAATCCATTAGTTGCTCAACATAAAACTGACTATTATTTTGATAAGCGGTTAATCATTTCAGCTGTTTTTCCAAGTACAAATGCCAACCACTATCTGATTCCAGCTTCAGAAAGATCAATAATATGCTTTTTCTCCATTCATATCTTTTGTAAAATTAATACTTTGGGTTTTTTTTCACTGCTGGTCAGACTTGAGAAGCAGTTTGAGGACATCACTTTGGACTTTGTTGCCTTCTCATGAGACTTTGGCTTTATTCATAATGTGTTTCACACTAAATGACTGATTGACAGACTCATCAGAGATGATAATCGTCATTAGTTGCAGCCCTAACAGTTTGATATGAAGTATGAATACATGAAAAGAACAGAGGGCACCTGCAAAACATCACCCTTTTCAAAACAGGATTTCTCCACTGGACCAGTTGGGGGTTCAGTGCCTTGCTCAAGGGCAGCTTTAACAGTAATCTCTAAGCAAGGGGGAGAGCATGCACCATCCAAACACAGATTTTTTTTCCAGTTGGTTTTGGGATTCAAACTGGCAACTTTTCCAAGCAAGTCACAAGCAACACCTTTTAATCACATCTAGAACAAAAACCCTAAGGTTAACTGTAACTATATAATTGTTAAATCGCTCAGTCTTTCATACTACAACAATATTTTATTTTGAGCAGTGAGCTCTTGAATTCTCCACTGCCTTTCTTTCTTACAGCTGTGATTTGATTGGCTCAAAATGTTTAATTGATTTCTCGGCATCTGATGAAATCAACTCAAAATCAAAAGTGAAGTCATTATTATTCATCACAGATGTTTTCACAGTTTTCCAGTTCTGACATGATTAGCTGATTAATTGGCTAGTCAAATAACAGAAAATTAATTCGAATTTTGAAAGTCATTTGATTCTTTTAGTCATTAATCATTTACTTGTCCCGAACACATCGTTATAAATGAATACTTGTTTTTTTTGTGGCTGCACTTTGGACTCTGATGACTTCCTATAATAATGATAACATTTTGTAATGACTGAAATTATTAATCAATCAATTGAAATAACATTCAGTAGATCATTCGGCAATGAACATAATCATAAGTTGCAGCCCTGCAGTTATTGTTGCAGTGGAAGCAGATATTCAATTTAATGAGAGCAAAGTTATCACTCTCGATGGGAATTGGCTCTTTCTGTGCAGTGTGTGTGTATGTGTGTGTGTGTGTGGACGGCAGCCAGTTCCTGCTAGGTAGCTAGTCAGCACCACCGCCCCCAGACAGCCAGCCTGCCCGCCCTGTTGCATCATGGGCAGCAACAGGATGACAGCTTGCTGTGGGGAAATGGATGGATGACTGGACGCGAGGTGGACGGAGGCTCCAGCAGGTCCTCGAACGCACCGGCCTCGGCCTCCACCTCGGCTTCGCTTGTTACGCGAACGAGTCAGCCCCCGTTTCTCGCAGTTACTCACACCGGCGTTGGCGTCAGTCACGACTGACACACACACACACACACACACACTCACACACATGCAATGTGGCATGCTGTTTTCGAGCTGGTGAAATCTGTTGCGTGATGCATCAGCAGCTGAGGCACCAGCGTCATTTCGCAGATGGCTTTGTGTTAAGTTTTTGTTGAAAGTTGACTGAGTGGACTTTGCTCTTTTCCAGCAAAAAATGTTGCCTCACTTTCAGTCGAAGTCAAACCAGCATCAGTTTTCTCCAAATACACACATACTTTATTTCAAATTCTAGTGGAGATCCCGAGGTTTCCAAACATCCCAAACATGCCCTGCTGAATTCCAGAGAAATGTGTCTAAATGATGCACAAAACATATAGATCTTTTCTATTTGATGTGATGCTGCAGCCATAACACACTGGCAAAGGCAAGTGTGATGGAGCGTCAGTGAAGCTGCAGCCAGCAGACACACACTGTGGATGTGACATTGTTGTATTGTGTTGGGTGTACTGTTCCTTTTCAAAAGGGGACGTTTTTAAAGCCCCAGTCGTTTGGACAAATGATGTGTGTGATTAGAAATACTGTGAGGCCTTGGAGACACAGGCCAAAATTGGCTTTGTCATTGATTCAGGCAGCCACACACACACACACACACACACACACTTTCTTTTTCTCTCTCTCCTGACCTAAGAACTGAGAGCTGAGCACTCAACAAGATTGAGCTTTGCTAAAGCCCAAGGCTCATACTAACCCCCTCAACACACACATCCACACACAACAGTCTGTAGTGTGCACACACACACACACACACACATAGACAGACACACGCTCTTCATCCATATCATACACTCAAGTGCCCAGTTGAGTGTTTAAATGTAGGCACTTACAGTATAAAACAGCCGTAGCCGCATGCACACTCAATCAATATCCAGTCACACACTCAAGCACCAAACTGTAGCCTGGGTACACGCACACACACAAACATACAAACACACAAACACACACATAAATACATTCCATGCAGTTGCCATAGCATTGAAACTGACTTCCAGTGTAACAGTAGTCAGGTAATCATGTCAGTTCAGGTCGGTTTGAACCGGTTCAGCTGTGGGAATATCTGAAGGAAAGAGGAACGGCTCCGAAACACAGTTTGTGAAACTAGAACTGCATTCAAAAAGACGGTACTTTTCAAGCTGCACTTAGCAGTTTCTGTTCTGTGTTCATTCATGTGACAAAGAAACTTGAAAACAGCTTATTTTCTGCGGGTAAACACTTCACTTTTTACATTTTTTTTCTGCCAAATCAGTTACAGATGGTGTTTTGTTTTTTTTATCTTGGACTGGAATTAACAAAAAAAATAGTGTATTATTTGGTGTATTTGTGCCCTCACGTGCATGTTGGAAACATTGTGTTGTTTTTCCTCATGTAATTTAGTGTCATATCAAGTCTATACATCAATAATCTATATATGTGCCAGTGGGATGCGGTAATCCCAGTTATTTCTGTGGCAAATCAGCTTGTTTCCAGGATTTTTTCAAGTGTCATTTCCCTGATCCTAGAGGTCTGATCTGCCTTATTCTCCCTTTTTCAACAGATTTCTACTTGTTCCCAGAAAAAAAAAAACTGAACAAGTGAAACTGAATCGGAAACAAGTGGGATTATCTCATCCCACTGGCCGATTTTTACTATGTTTGAAGAAAAACAAGTGTAAAAGTGATTTTTGAGTTGTTGTTTTTTTTGTAGAGTTATGGGTAAGAGAGAAGAGGTGACCTTGTGCGCCTTGTGTGTGTGCCGTGTGGTTGTTTCTCCATTCATAAAGCCTCTCTGAATGGATGCGCTCTGAATTAAAATCAACATGTCGTGTTCATTTTCCTTGCAAAACAGCGAGGAGAGCCGAGATCTCTGGTCTAAGATGTGAGGCTCGACACAAGCCAGTATCTTTATGCGTGGGATTAATGCAGGCAGACAAATATAGACGCCCTGAGCGGGGTGGACATATGGCCGGCCAGACGCTGGCTGATGAGGTCACGGCCGCTCTGGCTTCTTATTGGCAGGGACGAGTTCAGTCGGAGAGCGTCGCGCCGCATCAAGCCCTCTCCCTGTCCAACGTCCACTCAGGAGGCCGCAGGGGATTAACACACACGCACGCACACAAACACACACACACACCTGGGAACACCACGCTGCATCTCAACTGACTGGGATGCATATTTAAAATGTTACTTTTAGTAAAGCAAGTGAGGAAAAATAATTGCTTGCTTTTGCTCGTTTTCAGTGCAAATCAACTCATTTAAAGAATTTTATCAAGTCAAATGTCATTTTTTGGTATTAGTGCAGTGATCTGGTGTATTCTGCCTTATTTCAAACTCTTATTTGAGGGATATTTTCAACACAGTGTCGGAAACATGCTGTTTATCTCATCCTGTTGTCATATTTTTTTCCCATGCCTTAAGAAAAAATTAAATTTTACAGCTGAACATGAGACGAAATGACAGCATTTTTAACATTTTTTTGCACGGTAGAAGCTGCTGGGTTGCTCTTGAAAGTTTTAATCACCTAAAAGCCAACTTTTCATTAACTAAGAGAAGTTTTATTCTACTGTTGGCACTCATGTGTATTTGGAAACTACAGAATATGCTGTTAACAGTCTTAATTAGCCGTGAGATATAATCAGATTGATGTGCTTTTATCTGCTGAGCACAAATTCAACACAGCAGTGGCCAAACCCAGCCACACATCTTGATGCATTTAAAGTTATTTGATGCATTTTTGTGCTGAAAGGCAAGTGGCATGAAATCATATCATATATATTTGAGAAATCAGGAGTGAAATTTCTCATCAAAGGGTGTCTTTGCCAGGATTGGGCCGAGTTCACTTGCACACACGGCATTTAGATCTCTCCATATACAATAAAAAGTGACAAAGACAGACGGCAGAGTGGCAGACAGAAATGATTATGATGAAAAACAAGAAAACTCAGCAGGGAGAAGTCTACAAAAGCAGCAAAGTGCATAAAAAGCAAATTAGGGAAACCGAATAAATTAAGTGAGAGAGAGAGCGGTTGTGTGTGTTTTCCAAGAGAGGGAGAATTAATTTCATTCATCTGGCAGGATCTTCAGTAAGCATATTTGGAAGTGTTGAGAGATGCAGATCCAAGTGAGAAAATCAGTCTAAAAAAAAAATGGAGGATGAAAGGTTTTCCCGGGACATCAGCGGAACGGGAAGCACTTTCTGTTTCTTTTCTTGTGAGTGACACGTCGGCTTTTCAGGCTGTTGAGTGTGATTAGGCCTGGTTTCTCCTTTCAGCAGAGACCGCCTTTGCAAAGATGATGATGTCAAGGTCGAGGATTAAGCCCCCTTAACACGTTACATTAGGATGTATTAATTCAAAATGATTTATATCACCCGCTGAATCACCGCTGCTTTCCCAAGTGTCCCTGCTCAAGTCGCTTTAATTCACTCGGGTCATGCAGTCAGACAGAAGATATATTCTCTTTGCTTTGCGCTGATGTCTGCTCCTGTCACTCGGTCTTAAACGATCAGGGTCATTTATTCATGATGCATTCACATCAAACTCCGAGGCGTTTGTAGTGTAGTTTGTGTGTCAAACATACAAAGTCTGGCCTGAAATAAGCACCAAACAACTGCAGGTTCCAGCTTGAGATTTCCAGTGAACTGTGGTGCAGTTTGTTAAAAGTGCGAACGTAATGACCTCTGACGGGCTTTCCTCATGCTTAGAAAGCCGAGCAGGACAAAATGAAGCGAGGGCCCGTGTGTCGCTGTGCTGGCCGATCTGTCAGCCGTCAGGTCCAGAGGGGCGTCGCTCCAAGTCTGTGTGGGGGATCGCCATGACATTTGGTGACGGCGTCCATGTTGGCCAGAGGATGAACTCTGTCCTTTGTGGCGACCCCGTGACCTTCCCTCTCCTGCCAGCAACAGGTCACAATGTTCATGTCGCACAGTAAAATCTCCAAGTTTTTGCAGTGGTAGGAAATTTGGCAACAGCATCCATGGTGTGTAGTGGATGCAACCTGCCAACTCTGGTGAGTGCATGCCCTTTCTTCTAGCGCGGGCATCACCAAATGGCAGAACACGGTCTGGGCACGGACCCAGTGACGGTTCTGTCCAGACAATTTTAATATTAATAAATAAATAATTGGTTGTTATTTTTTCTCTGACGGTCGTGGCTACAGACTTCATGTGCAGCTAATCTAGCTAATCCAACAGGAGCGTCATCAACAGCCAAGCCAATCAAATCGATTGTTTACCTTTCAGCACCAGAGAATAGCGGAAGAGAGGAGATGAGACGAGAAAGACTTGCTCCAAAATGAGAAAAGTAGATCGTAAAAACCGAACTTTTAAAGATGAAGGCTGCTCAGAGCTGTGTTTGCACTTTTTATTTATTTTATTCAGAAGAAATTCAGTCTCTGTTTTCTGTTACTTGAAATGTAGTAAAGACAACTGCAGTATTGTTTTCCATTCAAGTGCCATACAAGTTCAGACTTATGGGTATGGTAAAAGTATATTACTTTGAAAACATTTGAAATTTGACAATAAATGACATAGAAATGTACATACGTTGTTGATTTTATTTACATCAGGGTACACTATTTAGACATTATAAAATTCGGACCTTTGCTGGGAGGAAATTTTAGTAAGTGGACCTCTTTGAATTTTAATTGAATACCCCTGCTCTAGCGCCACCAGCAGGCCCATAATTATGGAAAGAAAGCAAAATGGCCAAGTTGATAAGTGTCTTCTGTGGCTCCTTCAGAAACAGTGTTGGGGGTAATTTGTTAGAAAGAAACGGGTTAAAATACATTTTTGTGGTAACTACTAACAATGTTCATTTTTCAATGTGAAATAACCATTTACTCAGTTACTGTTTTGTGTCTTTCATTTAAGCAAGCCATTGCTTTGCATTATGATTTATCTTGATGCTTTTACTGGCGCAAAAACAACAAAAATGACATCACAACCACTGTTAGATGGATAATGGATGGTTGACTTAGAGGGCTTGATATTTGGATAGATGTCAGAATTCACTTGAAAACTCAAAGGCAAACAACAAGCAAAACGTGTCATAAACCAGCCCAGTCTCACATCAAAATATGTAATAGCTATGTAGGTCCACCAGAGGAAACTGTGCCAGTGTCATGTTCTGCCTCACCTGGATGTAAAAAGTGCACATTTGTTTGCAGGTGCAGTGTCGTGGCATTGTTTAAAGAGTGACAAAGTCGGTGTTAATGTCAAACTTGCATGTTCCCTAACCTTAACCATGTAGTTTCAGTGCTTTAACCTAACCACGACTCCTTCGTTTCCTCTGCCTACAGCAGATATGAACATCCCAGAACATGAAAGTAATCTTGACATAAACATGAATGATCGAGTTTGTCACTTGTGAAGCTGATGATCAATGAGCTGAACATTGTAAGTGGCTCTGTGTGAGGCTGCAAGCTAAATGCAATGTAAAATGTAAATGTGATGCATACC
>OMLB01018032.1:16383-28987 GCA_900302555.1 Myripristis jacobus | reverse complement strand
TGCACTCCAACATTTTTATCTGCGGTACAAAACAGCTTAATATCTTCGTCCTCTCATACACACACACACACACACACACACACACACACACACACACACACACACACACATACACACGCTTGCATACACACACACACACACACACATGCTCGCACACTACGTGGGGTCGCTCAGCAGCGACCTACTAATCCTGCACGAAAAGATGATTATTAATGTGACATGTTGAGATGAAATGGGAAATGTGTGTGTGTTTGTGTGTGTGTGTGTGTGTGTGTATTCGTGTGTATAGATTATGTTTATGTGTGTATAAGTGTGGCTGAAGGTATATATTATTTGCTTTTATTGAACCTGGCTGTAGGTGAATGTGTATGTGATGCGCACGCGCGCGTGTGTGTGTGTGTGTGTTTTTACCAAAGTCATTTTTTGGTGTTATTGCACTATTCATCACCCTATCCTTAGTGACTGTTTCTATTATGGCTCTATTCAAATGCAAATGACTCCCTCTGTGTCTGTCTCTCTCTCTCTCTCTCTCTCAAACACACACACACACACACACACACACACACAGAGCAATGCATCGAGCTCGACCGCCACAAACAACAAACCCCCAAACAATAATCCGTTCCTTGCAAATTCATGCGTGGTGTTTTTTTTTATTTCACATTCTGTCGGCCATTTAGCTGATTTGGTCTGAACTGACTGTTTACCTCCGATCTCCACAAATCATATTCAAAAGTTAAAAAATTAGAATGGAGTCGAACACACCACCTGACCTTCAGCCAAACACAGGTGTGCATCTGGGGGGCGGGACTTAGGATCAGTCAGTTTGGAGCCAAATAGCTCATTTTGGTCCCCAACAATTAAAGACGTAAGGGACTTTGGATTGGGTTTCATCCATTCGTCCCACACACATCCTCATGCTTATGAGGTGAAGCTGAGGTAAAGCTGTGAACACACACACACACACACACCAGTAAACAGGCTCTGTTAGTCAGTTTTACCTGCAGGCTGTTGGAAAATAGCCCACTGCCTGTCTGTCTGTCTGTCTGCTAGCGGGACGTCTACACACATTACAGCCACATTTAGGGTGAAATTTGATGAATCAGTTGATTAGAGTTTGGTCGTGAACCGGATCTGGGATTCCTGCCATTAGACAATTATCTTCTTTTAGCCGTGACTATTGTGCAGCGCTCATGGACCGATGGGGAAACCCAACATCTGCGACTTCCAACTTGGCTGCTAAAACAGCGTTCACTCACTTGATAGTTTGTCAGAAAACCACAACTACAAGACAAAGGATTTACACAAATGGAGGATTGTTGAGCACTGGCAGAAGTTTGCTCTCTGCTGAGAACCCTCTGGTTGGTTTTGAGTGGAAAATGCACAGAGAACATCGCCCCTGAGATTTTCTGGCACTGGTTTAGTAGCGTTTGCCAGTGTTATTGAACAGATATGGCTTGTTTTTGCAGCATAAAAATGATAAAATGACCGTGTACCTGTGTATAGATTGCATTAGTGTATTTTTCCACCCAGTTCTAGCCTTATCCCAGAGCCATGTCTGATGGGTATTGTCTTGTACAAGGCTGCTGACAGAAACACTTGTTGTAAACTGTGACCTTTCACTTTGAGGATACTGTCGTCTCAAACCACCAGGCCACTTTGCCACCAGCTGCTGCTCTGTGTCCCTGACATAAAGGTGATAGCCACTACTTGTATTTGGAATGAGCCTGCAGCGCTGCAAAACATTTCCTCTTGTGGTACAGGTGCTATGTTTAGCATCTGCGCTAAAAGCAAAAGGACCCATGATTCCAAACAGTGAGCACTCTTAAAAATCATTTGCTGAAACAATGCTTGGGTGTGCCACCACTAAATGGCACAATTGCAATGCCTCTCAGGATCTTTGTCTCCCATTCACTTTCAAATAGCATAGAAAATAACTCGAGTGACTTTGAATTCTGGCAGTAAAGGTAACCCGCTGCTGTGGCTGAGAAGGGTTTTGCAAAGTTGCATCTGACTGCTAATATCACATTTCAAACCACAAAAAGGAGCTCTCCTGCACGGCCGCTCACTTCCTTCAGGTGCCAGTCAAGCGCAGGGCATTGAAATATGGTCAAGGCTAAAATCTTGCATATTGTTTCATCAGGCGTTCTTCAAGGAATGCCTGATGAAGCAATACGTGTTGCTTGCCATGTTGTCTTTCACTTGCAGAATATGTTGCAATACATTTTTTTTTATCAACTTGTGCTTGAGCTTTGTTGGCATGAGGTGAAAAGACAGTAAAATTAAATAGCAAAAATACAACTTTTTAAGACAGTTTATTTGAACAAAAGTCTGAAAAACAACCACAATAAAGGAAAATTAGTAATATTTAACATGAAAAAAACTATGAAAATAATCTGAAAAATAGAGATACAATGCAAAATCAGGGTGAAAGTGTCCTTTAACAAATCTGACACTTTGTTTAAGAATGTACACTAAGGGAGCTCAGACTGATGTGTTTGCATTCCTATCGAGTTCTCTATGTTCTCAACTTATCTGCTTACACACACACATACACACACACACACACACACACACACACACTGGCCTTGTATCCTAAAATGTGATCTGCTTGCTGTTTTTGCTTTCCTCTCTATCAGTATTTACGTCCTCTGTTGCTGTGTGAGCCACTTTGTGACAAACTGCTTGTTAAAAATAGATGAATAGATTTGATGTGACTTTGTCATGACTTGTCCTGTAGGGTTAGGGATGAGGGTGAGTATCCCTCGGGGAGCTGGTGCGACTCGCGCTCACAGCTATGTCTGTCCAGCCTTTTATAAGCCACCTTCCCTCCAGGGAAGTGAGATGGGGTTACATACCTGCTCTCCTGCTCCTGTTCTCACAGCACCACTGTGCCCAACTGCGTGGGAAAAGAAACTCAAGTCATTTAAAGCAGTGCTCGGGAGATCGGCCTGCTGGTTACATGAAATAACAAACATGAAAATAATAAGGATCATCCATGTGTCCCTGTGTGCAAAACTGATCAAACTCCAGCTGCCTGGAGATTGTAGTTTGATTTACACAACAATTTCTCAAAGGCAGAGCTGCTCTGGACTGAGAAATACCTTTATTGGTTGACATAAACCTCAATGAGTCAAGTTAGCGAACTGGAAAACTCTGCATGTTGCTGCTTTGTGCTCCCCTGGACTGCTAATTCACAATACTATATTTCTGTCTGTCCATTTAAATGAATACAAAATACTATATATATATATATATATATGTCTGTCTATATCTATATATCTTTATTTATATGAAACAAACCCCGCTACCCATTTTCTTTTCGAGTTATTTTCCTGTCTGAATTGGAAAGTAGATCCGGTTGGTGGCATGTGCAGGAAACATATGTATAAACCTTGCGTCAGGAAGAAACAACCTGATAGTATTTTCACAAATAATTTCACAAAAACAGAGTACTGGCACGTGTTTGCTTTAAACTGCAAAGCTGGAACTCCAGGTAAAACATAATGGAAAAACATGTATGCCGATGACTTTTTCCATTTGTTAGTGATATTGGACAATCAAGTAGCTATCTTTAGGCTAGTATGACTACTGTAGTTTGTAACCTAGTGG
Organism: Myripristis jacobus; assembly: GCA_900302555.1. NCBI lineage: Eukaryota > Metazoa > Chordata > Actinopteri > Holocentriformes > Holocentridae > Myripristis > Myripristis jacobus. The sequence continues at coordinate 25,375 of OMLB01018032.1, read as the reverse complement.
AGATTGTATCCTGTTTTTAACAAGAGAGAGGACTGTTAGGTAGCTGGAATGCAGCCATGTGCACATTATAACCATATAATAGACTAATTAAAAGACAGGCTTCAGCTTTAATATTGCCTAGCCCAAAAAACATATTCTTTGGCTCCACTCAGTGAGTTTTAACCATTTTAAAACTCATTTTTAATCATTGAGACTATTTCTGCCTCCTTTTTGCATGAAGTCCAATTTGTGCACACTTTACAATACACTATGGTGAGCTTTGGGCTGCAGGCATTATCTCAAAAGTGGAAAGTGTCAGCAGGGTGGATGCTCGCTGGCAGAATAGTTTAAGGTCTCAGGTCAAGAGTTAAGATTTTGCAGTTGAAGGATAGCAAACATAAATATAAACTGGTGCCCCCACACACTTTTACTCTCTCTCTCTCTCACCAAACCTGTTTCAACCTCCCACATGACACAAACAAATTATGAGCCGCCCCTTCAGCACTTTTCATCAGGGAGGTAATTAGCCGGAGAACGAGGGAGGAAAACGAGTGCAAAGAAAACAAAAAGGGAGGAAGAGGAGGAGTGACAGCCGACTCAACAGGAAGCGCTGTGGGAGCAGGTAGGAGGGAGGGAGAGAAAAGGGAAAGAGATGGCAAGAAAAGAAGGGAGCACGGGGAGATGGACGGAGGGAAGAGGAGAGCAGAAATCGGCAGAGGAGAAGAAAGGGAAGAAGGGAAGGTGCAAGAGTGGGTGTGTATGAAGCGGCGAGGGGGAGGTGTGGAGGTACGGAGCGACGCCTTGGAGCTCATGAATATCAGAGGAAAGCTGTTGCATAACCTCCTCTGACCCAGAAACCTCCCACAGTACACGGCCCGGCTCACCCCGAGACAGCCGGAGCGAAAAGAGCCGCGAGGAGAGGAGAGGAGAGGAGAGAGGAGGCGTGGGAAGGATGAGGGGAGGAAACAGAGAAAGGAAAAGAGAGAGAGAAAAAGAAGAAATGAGGACAAGACATAGAAAGATGGAGGAAATCAGCAGCTGATGCACAGTTTCTTCCTCTCTTTGCTACCATTACTTTAAACTACACACATCCTGGTACGTCTACTGCAATACTGTCGACCTCACACTCCCCCACACAGGCCTGCAGGGCAGATACTGAATATTGTATATGCTTAAAATCCCATAGTTGAGTTCAGTCACTTCCTCCATCAAAAGTCAAAATGAATGACAAACGGCCTTTGAGTGTTCAAAGTGACATCCTCAAATTGCTTAAAAATTGTTTTTATTGCAGCAAGAAACAAAGAAACATGCAAATTACTGCAGTTTTGAAGCAGCAACTACAAATATTCATTTTTACTCGATAACTGATAAATAATTTACTTATAACTGATTAATTTTCTGTTGGTTGCCTGTTTGTATTTTATTTTTGTTTTTAACAGTCCTTATGTTTCGGTGTATATACTCGTTTATATTATAGTCATATCATTTTGACAGAATTAGGATTATTATATCAGCGTTGCATTAACTTTGCGGTTTTGTCCAAAATACATCGCATTTGTTTTAGTACCACAGGACATGAGAATCAACTCTCACGACGTCTTAATTTACGTCAAATTTTTGGCTGTGAAGATATGTAGCTAGCTCGATGCGCAGTCAAAACATTTGAATCAACAGAAAATTAATGAATCATAATTGTGATCATCAAGAAATAATTTGGCATTTATCAGCCAGGTATTTTTACTTGCTAATCTTTACTTTGCCTGTTTTTTTAGTGCCATATAAACCTAAATTACATAATTTCTACCACATGAATCATTTTAAGAGATATCAAACCAATTTCAGTCATAGGAGGAATCACATATCTTTGATTTTTAGATGTAACAAGACAACTGATGAAAGACAAATAAGAGGTAGGGAATAACAAAAGGAGGGAGGAACAAGCAAAATATTGTTAATTTGAAAGTTAATTTGAAAAAAGGAAAGTAAAATAAAAATGACAGACTGCAGGGACAGAAAGAAGAGGGGAGCAGTGGTGGGTTGAGGCAGACTTAAAGGTTTTTGTGCGTCTGGGCTGGGAAAATAAAGAGGACAGTACATGTTAGACTCGATAAAACCCACTCGGGGATATGCATTAGATATTTAGCTTATATTGTAGACTCAATTGATTGGAAGGGGTCATGGACGGCAGATTGAATAGCTGAGAAGAAAAGCACCGTCTGCCATTAGAGAATATCTTTGTGGAGTGTTTTGCTTTGTGCTGGCGTGGTGTGGAGAGGTTTTTTTTTTTTTTTTTTTGTTCCCTTAAACGCCTCCTGATCAAAACCAGCAAAAACGAGAGGCTTTGATTGTCCTCGTCTGCCGAGCCCGAACACCCCGCAGTTATCTGAGCTATTATTATCCGGTGTTTCCGCCGTGAGGGGAAGGGAAAGTGCGTGTGTGTCAGCGGGCGTGCGCGCGGACACAAAAGCCCTTCTACATTTCTGCGGTTTTGAAAGCCACTTCACATCTAATCACCATAATCTAGGGTCACAGGAATTGTTGTCTCTTCTGGTTTTGGGCCGCTTTAACCCCTGATCTTGCTATTTGTTGCTCTTGCTATTTGCTATTTGTCCCACCACTCCATTGAAGCTGCATCACATCAAGTAGAGAATATCTTCATGTCTTGTACATCATTTTGTACACATTTCCCTGGAGTACGGCAGGGATCTTTGGAAATCTTGGGATCTCCACTCGAAAGTTCTGTAGGTTTGAGCAAAGCTTAGCCGCGCAGCATGCATTCGTAATGACGAACCCACCGATGGGACCGACAGGGTTGAGGAGGTATTGCAAGCCCACACAGAGCGTCTGCTCCCTAAATACGCAACAGCGCAGACCCCAAACCCACTCACTGTCTGGTGACTTTTTGCATCCTGTTGCTATTTGCGAGCAATCAGACAAGTAGCACTCAGGTCCTCCTTGTTGATTTTCCTCTCATCGTTTGTGGCTTTAGGAAGGAGACATGAAAAAGCGAACTTCTTATCAACATGCTCAAAAGTCCAGTCTGTGAAAATGTGCTCAGAATTTTCTTGCTTATGCACTTTGAAACTTTTTCTAACCAGTGTTGTTCTCTGTCCACAGGTGAAATTATGTGGCTGGGCGACGCTGCGTAGTCTTCCCTGCCCCTCGCCTCCCTGATCACCCCCTCCTCTTCCATCTTTCCCCTTCCTCCTCCTCTCTCTCTCTCTCTCTTTCTCTCTCCCTCCCTCCCTCCACCTTCCTCCGGTCTGTCATGACGACCACGCTGGACTCACTGTCCCTCAACATGGCCCTGCCCGACCAGGAGCTGAGCTCCGAGCGGCTGGACGGCTGCGAGGACTCGGGTGGGCGCTACAAAGTGGTTCCCTCTGTCGTCTGCTCCATGTGCTGCCTCTTTGGCATCATCTACTGCTTCTTCGGTAAGTCCAGCGGCAAAGGAGAAGTGTGCTGTACAATTCCTTGGAGAGTCAGGTTTCCATATGCCCCAACATGAAACAACATCACCTGCAGAATCAGCTTATAGTTCAACTTCTTCTTCACCTGCCTCTGGACGGAAACACAGCAGTGCTATCTGTTTCAGATTTCAGGTGACTGCAGGGCGCCCACTCATTTTGGCTGCAGTTACATCACTCTGCTGTATTTGTTTCTCTGTGAAGAATGAATCAGCTTCAGTGCTGTGCTCATTTCAACTCAGAATTTCCATTCTGTAAATTTCAGACCTGTGACCACATTGTGCTCAAGGCATCAACCCATAATGGATGGCCACTAGAAGAGGATACACTCTGCTAATGTGGCCTCATCCTCTGTTGTTTGTTCATGTGTCACGCATGCCAGCTCAGGCACCGCTGAAAGACAAGAATCACACATTTAAATTCTTTCGATATTTTCTAGGAACAAGAGCCACTATTACACTGCAAAAACTCAAAATCTCACCAAGATTTGTTTCAAGTGAACTGCAAGTGAAAATTTGCTTGTTTCATTGGCAAAATTTGCCAGTCGAACAAGTGAAAATTGTCTAAAAACAAGTTATTTCTTAGGTGATCATGTCTTATTTTAAGTGTAATGAGACATTTTGACTTGAAACAAGACAAATATTCTTGGTAAGATTTTGAGTTTTTGCAGTGTAGGAGGTCCTTAAGCATGTGTGTTTAGGATTTTTGTCTCACATTTGGTGTGCCCGGGTTAGACTCTGGAAATCAAATTTAGTACCACCTTTGATAACTTTTCTGTTTGGAGTGAAAACACATCCCTCTGTGTCACAGGTTAAATTATCGTCAGGGTGTTATTTATTTTTCTGCTCAAAACCACACCGGCTGCTCTCATTAAAGACTTGCAGAAAACCTGAGATCCTGTTGTTAGAATGCAATGTTTTGGTGCTTTCTGACATTTTTGACAGTGATGTATTAGGAAGCTCTTTGTTCTGATCCCGCCACAAATTTGTGTGTGTAGTGAACCATAACCCATTTCTCCGTCTTGGCTTTGACGAGATTTGTATTGACGGCGATGCTCCGTCACAACAAGCTCTTTCACCGGCTGCCATTTTTTTCCCCAGGAGCTCAATTTACATTTCTCACAACTCTCACTCCTTCTGCTTTCTGTTTCACATTTGTCAGCAGCTGCTCCACACCTTTTCCTGTCATACACTGATATCCTTCCTTAACGCTCTTCCTCTACACCTTTTTTTTTTCCCTGCCTCGCTTCATCGTCCTCCTCCAGCTCCTTCTCTCATCTCTCCTTGTTTTCCTCTGCCTCTTGTCATCCTTTGTCTTTCTTTCTCTCTTCCTCCTCGCCTTCTCTAGCTCTTTCCCCTCTTCGTCATCATCCCGCCGCCTCTCGCTCTGTCAACTTATCCTCCTCTTCCTCGACACCTCTTGCCTCCTCACCCTATTTTTGTATCTCTCTTGCTCTCTGCCACTCTCTAAGTTTCTTGCCCTCTGTTTTTTTCTGTCCTGCTCTACTTCCCACCAAACCCTCAGCCTCCTCGTCTTGCTGTCCCTCACCCTTCATTCTGAGAAATAATCTAATTGGTTGAGTTAAACCTCAGTGGGTGAACTGCACTTACTTTTACTCTGTAGAAAACAGTGGTCACTTCATACTGCACCAGAAAGGCATAAATAAACATTTCAACCAATAAAACCTTCAGAAAAATTAAGGTGGCGTTTCATGGGTCCTGATTTGATTTGTGTCATTTGGATAAGTAAGGAGCTCCGCTTTGTAAGTGGCATGTAAATAACTGTACATCTTGTTGTGTGTTGGTTCCTCGTCCTCCAGGCTACCGCTGCTTCAAGGCGGTGATGTTCCTGACGGGCCTGATGTTTGGCTCCGTCGTCATCTTCATGCTGTGCTACAAGGAGCGCGTGCTGGACACCCAGCTGAGCGTGGAGGCCTCGGTGGGCATCGGCCTGGGCATCGGCACGCTCTGCGGCCTGGTCACCATGCTGGTCCGCAGCGTGGGCCTGTTCATGGTGGGCCTGCTGCTGGGCCTGCTGGTGGCCGTGGCCACCCTGGTGGGCATGGAGGAGCTGTCCGACAGCCCGCCGCGCTCTGTCTGGGTGCCCCTGGGCGTGCTGCTTGGCCTGGGCATGCTTTTCGCCGTGCTCACCCTGCAGTGGCAGCGGCTCTTCACTACGCTGTCCACGGCGGTGTTTGGCGCGGCGGTCATCACCGTGGCGTTGGACTACTTTGTGGAGCTCTTTGCTCTGGTGCTGTACGTGTACGAGCGGGTGAAGGCGGCGCCCGGCAAGCCCGTGTGCTGGCTGACGTGGGTGGTGCTGGGAGTGTGGCCCGCCCTCACCCTGCTGGGTGTCTTGGTGCAGTGGAAGGTGACCGCCGAGGGATACTCCCATACCAAGGGTGAGAAGAAGGGGGATATTTTGGGGAAAAGGTACAGAATTTTGACTTAAAAGACGTAAAAGAAAGAAGAAGCAGAACGAGAGTAATACATCTTCAAATTAAATTGTTATCTCAACACATTTAGCCTGTGAACTGTTTTACATTTTATATCGATTTGGCAATATCATCTCAGATGAACAGTCATTCCGGTAAAGTACCTGAATAGATAAACAGAGTGTGAGTGAGAGTGGGAGGGACAGAGAGAGAGAGAGAGAGAGAGGGAGAGAGAGAGAGAGAGAGAGAGAGAGAGAGAGAGAGAACAGGTTGTCAGAATATTCCTGGTTGAGTTTGCTGCCAGATGGGACGAGTCTGAGCTTAACACAAACACAGCATCACTGTCCTGAACAGCTGCATGTACCAGGCAAAGGGCACAGCAGATTCTCTCTGTCTCTCTCTCTCTCTCTCTCTCTCTCTCTCACTCTCTCTCTCTCTCTCTGTGTGTGGTTCATTTCTTTTCTCTCTACCCTCCCTGCCTCTCTGTCATCTCCCTCTCCCTCCCTCTCAATCCAGCTCAGTTTAGCGAAGTTCAATATGCTTAATTTTCTGCTGCTCTACCTTGATAAGCAGGGATCTGGGGTGCTGTGTATCTGTGGACAGGGATTATCAGTGTTTCTGTTTGTGTGGGAGCTGATAGTGTAGCTACAGACCAGAAGTGGAAAAAAAGTTGCTGGTTGGAAATTTTGGAGTTTAAGTGAATGCAACTCTGATTCTAATACAATGTATGTCATGAGTTCACGTCTGCTCCATTCTACTGATTTCAGGCACAAAATGATGAAAGACTTCCCATAACCACCAGACAATACTACTGACACTGCTGTGTGCACGCATGATGTATTTAACATGCACATCGTCATACTTGTGTGCCTTTTATTGGCAAACCAAGGCAGATAATAAAGATTATGCACAGAAATGAACTAAAAATTACTGTTTTGTAAGAGATCTGATGTTAAGAGGAGTTAGTTTTGCAGTGCACACACAGTGGGTATTACAGGTTTAGATTGGTTTGTAACCGAAGCTGATGTAAATTAGTGAAGTTCATAGCATTCTGTGGATAACACTTATTGATTCAATTACTAAGGGTTACTCTGTTATTAAGAGCAGAGTAGCAGCAGCTCTTGGTCCTGGTTTGGACTCCCTGCACGTTGAGCTGAAGTTGAAGTTCTGAGGGGTTTTCTTGTGAGAAGCTGTAGGTAATTATTTGCTGTTGCACCTCCGACCCAAGGAAATTGAACTAATTTAGGTCCACCAAACTCCACACCACCCCTTTTAATAATTTCTAGATCTGCCACCGAACTGCAGACACTACTCTTGTATTCCTAATGCACACAAGACGGATCCTATACGACCTTCATTCATTCACGTCTGGCTGCCCTTAAAGCATTAAGGATTGAGTTCTAATGGATTATGTACAGGCAAAATGAAATGAAGAAAATGACAGGTCTCTGAACACTGGTAAACAGAAGTTGTGATGATACCTGTCCCTAAAACTCTCGCTCGCTCTCTCTCTCTCCTCTCTCAGTGATCATCAGTCGGCAGCAGAGAAGGATGCAGGTGATGCGGATCCGTCAGCGGGACGACCGCAGCCGCAGCAAGAAGAAGAAGAAGCAGCAGCACGGCTCCTCCCACCATCACCACCAGGCCAAACCGCTGCACCCGGAGCCCGCCTACCGCCGCAAACCAAACCCGGTCCGCCGCTACGACGGAGACGTCCTGTCGCCGGTGAGAACCAGCGCCGCCGCCTCTCTCCCTCTTTTGTGTGTCATCTGTCATTTTCTCCCGTTTGTTTCCCTCGTCTTGACATCTGTTGTTTGCTTTATGTTCTCTGCCGGGATCTTTGTTGTCTCATGTCATTTGCCAGTTCCTGTAGTCTGTCATGTTTTATGTTGTCATGTGTTTTTTCTTCACTCTTTTGTCATCATGTTCTTTTTCATGCGCTCTGCAATGTGTTTTGTCATTTCTCTTTTGTATTTTTCTGTTGTTTTTTTCCCCCATCAACATGTGTTTAGTATAATGACTCTGTTGGAAAGGCTTTATGTTTTTACCCATCTGTTTATCTGCTTGTTACCAACATACCTCGAAAACTTTCAGACTTTGGTGTACAGATTGTTGTCGTTAGATTTTGTAGTGGAGCTGGATCGAGGATTTCTCCCATTAGACCATTTGCTTTTTTAGCATTTCCTATGTGTTGCGTTTGCATGCCTGGTGGTGAAGTCCGGCATCCACAGCAACTGTTCATTCACGTTTTAATACTGAACCCAGAAGACAAACAGTTAAAACAAACCACTGTAGAGAATGAAGCTTTGCAGGCTGGACAATCGTTCAGCGTTGGTGGAGATTTGATTTCTCCAGCGCATCAGCTGGTTTTCATATTTCCCTTCATTTGATTTCTGGACGCTTTCACACCTCCGTTTAAGATGCTCACACTTAGGTTAAGGTTCAGGTTCGAGCTTACTGAGCTCTGTTAAGCACAGTCGCAGTCTCAAAGAGCTTTACAGGCCCACAAAATGACACCCTCTATACCAAGCCCTCATAGTGAGCAAAATCGACCTTACAAAAAAAAACCCAGATGCCAAAAAGGGGGGAAAAAATGAAAAGAAATCTTAGAAAATAGGTGATTAGGCAGGTAATTGTTAGCTCTACTCAAAGTCAAATCAAGTCAGAACAAGACCAGAATAAGACAAATATTACAAAAGAATAAACAAACAGGCAGACAAAGCATGAATTAAGAGCAGGCAGCAGGAGTGGCAGATGTTGACATCTGTGGCTGCCAGACAGCCGCTGGTGCTGCCAGAGCGGCTCAGGACAAACGTGGAGTTAGGATGAGGTGAGGCTCTTTTAGTTACATGGGCTGGAAACACATAAAAATACTGATGTCTACACTGTTACGTTGTTGATGCTCCATTCTGCCAGTAATTCGTTGTTACCACACGTCGTTTGTTTGAAAAATGCTATAAAGTAGCCACTTAACGCCTGACTTGGACCAAAGCGAACTCTTGGTGTGAGAGACTCGTGATTCATTTGTTCTCTCCATCTTTCTTTCTCTCTCTCTGACACATGCAGAGCTACATCCAGAGTTTCAGGGACCGGCAGGTGGAGGCGCGGCCGT
>OMLB01018032.1:0-16363 GCA_900302555.1 Myripristis jacobus | reverse complement strand
GCGCGGCCGTATCCGGGCCGGCTGATGGGTGGGCCCCACGCCGTGGTGGATGTGGGGTATGACTGCGGCTCCACAGCGCCCCTCACTGGAGCTGCAGGGCCCTCGCTAAGAGCCTGACCATCTCCTGCCTCCCAGACGCCCGAACACACCGCTGACCTGGGAGAATCACGCTAGGACTAACCACAACCAAAACTGGGTTTAACCAAACCCCAACACGATGCAAATGTACCTGTGGTGGATTTTAACCAAACCCCACTCTGACTGAATCTTAGGTCCTGACTACCTGCTCTGCTCATTACGACATGCTGGATGAATCAGCGTGCGATGGGACAGCAAACGCCTGGACGCCGACTCAAACGTCTCCTTTTCACTGACTAACACGTATCAAATGCACAAACGCATGCATGCACTTGGGAGCGCCGCCGCCATCTGAGGACGGACGCGGAACCCCCGAAGCAGTCTTCTCTCCTCCTTAACGCCACTGTCTCAAGTCAAACCAGATCAGGGATAGGAATCACACTGCAAACCCGGCTCAGGTTCTAAACACAGGCGACGTTTAAAAAAAAGAAAAGAAAAAAAAAATCAAAATACAATCGTGTGAGTTTCAACGTGCTGTTTGTCTATGGTTGACGTTTTTGTCTTTTTAATTAATGCTACAAAAGCGACTTTCTCAGTCCTCAGCCTATAGACTCAACCAAGGTCGTCTATAAAGGGAACTAAGGGCCCTCAAATGCAACATAAAGTCCTTACTTTGCTTTCTGTGCCATCTGAACTACATTCCACCTCAGAAAAAAAAACGGGGGGAAAACTTTCTTGTTACGTCCTTTTTAAGGGGAAAAACATTCGTCACCATTGGTGCTGGACCATACATTTCTTAAAACTGCTTTCCGCAAAACTGGGGATTCTGTTTAACGGGTGCCTTGCCCCTCCTTGGACTGTACCACCCAGCAGTAGGAGGGGGGTTACTGGCGGATCTCCTGTCAATGGATTGTTGTGGTAAAATCTAATCGCAGAAGGATTGTGCAGGGTAAAGTTTAGCAATGGAGTTGGCTTGTTTTCTTTAGAGATGCCTGGATATGTGAGGAAGACTCGCTGTGAGCCAAGAAAGATGAAGCCGTATTTACACTGGCACCTCACTTAAGATTTTTTTTTTCTCATATGAATGTTAAGTATGAGAAATGATGTTGACACTTTACGAGGCTTTGAAAGTCTGGAAGCACGCATAAACCCTGATTATTAATGCAAAAACTCCTAAAACAACCACTAAGTTTGTCTGTAGTGACGTTTCGTAGCCTGTAGTCGGTGAAAAACAACTAAATAAGTCCAAACACTGTCAAAGCACTGAGATTAGAAAAATAGTGAAACTTTCTTTGCAAGAACCTCAAAAAGTTATGAATAAAAGTCTGCACAACATGCCAGATATATTTGTGTGATATATTTGGAATGGAATATATTTGTGTCACGTTTTGCAGACTTTTATTTATCACACATACAGAATGAAAAGTTCAAATGAAAATGTATATATTCCACAAATGAGTGCAGGCTTATTCTGGAAGAACAGCGATCTCTTCCTGTTTTTGTGCCATAAAGCAATACAGCAGATTTCCCCAGGAGAGATTGTTTACATCACTGTGTAGGCTTGTCGTGTGTTTGGACAGAATGAAAAGTGAAGATGAAAATCTATATATTGCACCACATATAAATCAGTTTGGGCTCGTTCTGGGAGAACGGCGCCCTCTTCCTGTTTTGTGCTGTAAAGCAATCCAGATTTCCCTCCACAGTCCCACCTGTTGGTGAACTATGGGAAGTGCAGTGTAGAGGCTGCTAGAGGCTCACAGGCTTCTTTACGATAATCAAGCTTGTTTATGGATAATTATATTAATGTTTCAAATTTAGCGCAGTAATGGACCTTATTCACATGGCGGCCATTTTGAACACAAGAAGGAGGGATCCCGGTTCACATTAGTCTAGTCAACCTAGTTCAAGTAAGCTGGCTAATAAATAACTTCCCTGGGAACTAGAGACTAGTCTACGTCCACATGGAGGCCTTTTCCTTACGTTTTGACCTTCTGTCTGCACAATAACACTTGCAACTTTTGGAAGATGCATTCAAGAATGAAATTTTTAAAAACACCATTTTCCTTTTGTCATGACAAAACAATGTGAAATCGTTGAATGTGTTTATCATACCGCTTTGTTTTCTGTACAGTTTTGGACATTAAGACATTTCTAACCGGATCTGCTCTTACTTTTGTAGCCTGGGATGTCAACAAATTACAGCAGTCATGTATCATCACTCATATAGACATACATTTTCGAAAATTCCACTGTGTGGACAGCGTCATTTTATTATTAATATTTTTAAAACAGATAAAAACATCTATATCCATGTGGACATAGCCTAAGAAGTCTTATATATGCCCATCTTCCAAGTAGAGTTTATCCTCCAGAGTGTTAAAATGGCTGCCGTGTGTTATTTATTGATGTAAAAAAAAACAAAAAAAAAACAACTACATGCACCTTTTGAAAAATGCGGTTTGGTTAAGATGTCAGTGTAAATGAGGCTCAGAGAGTCTGAACAGGAGAATCGACCAAGAGGACTAGTGGCCATACCAACTTGTACTTAGACCAACAGCTCCCTTTCCACAATGTGCATTGATTTTCTTTTCTCTTTTCTTTTTTTTTTTGTTTTGTTTTGTTGTTTTTTTTGTGTGTTTTCTTTAGTGGTACCATAACATTTCTGTCAGAAGTGTACCATACAACCATGTGCGGTCATCGTCTTTACCTCGAGGGACATGCAAAGCGAAGGGGGACGCGTTTAACCGACGCGCCGTGCGTTGTAATTGTCCGCTGGGAACTGAAATGCATGACTTTTTGGATCTCACCTTCCCTCCCTCCTGCCCTGCGTGGCTTCGTTTCCACCTCCTATGAAAGGATGAAACGTCCTCTTCGTGCATTTCTGTGGACCTTCCATTTGTACATAAAACACGGCACTTAACTGACTGTTTGTTTTTTTGGAACCATTTTACTGTTTTATTTAAACTGTTTTTATTTGTTTTCTTATACATTTATTAGCAACTTTTATCTAATTTAAGTGAAACGTGTCCTTTTTCCAGTGGGATGTATTTATTTGCTGATTCACTTATTTATTTCTAGAGCCATTCTGTAAAGGAGAGTGCAATCTCGTAAATGTAGGCCAGTAACACCATACTTTTTTTTTTTTTATTGAATTATGACTATGATTACTATTCTGATTATTAAAGCATGTGTTCATATTGGGCCTGTATATGATAAATGTGACACCGCAATGTTGTGTGAGTTGTCTTTTAACACGGGGACCTGCACACAAACACAAAAATACACACACACTCGCCGCATCAATCGATCACTCAGTCGATTCTAATGTGCAATCCACTGCATTTGAGTTTTATTTTGTGAATTATTTTGAAAGTCACAAGTGATTACCGTTCCCGATAACAGCCCCCCTCTCCCTCCACGGTCCTGCACCTTGCTCGCCTCCTCTCCCCTCCCGCCTCCTATCTTTTGCTTTATCTCCACACACTTTTAATCTCCTCCTCCATCATCCTTTTCCCTCTTATCTGTCCTTCCGTGTCCCTTGCTTGAGAAGCGCACACACACACACACACCTTGTACTCATTTTGCTCCTGACTGGCCAGAGCGGCGAGCCTGACCTTGAACAGCAGAGTGAAAACGACTGCATATGTTGGTGCTGCAAGAAAAACCATAGCGGTAATATTATTATTTTGGTCCATACTGCCGTTTCGATGAGGGCTCCGGCACCGGTGGATGCTATTTTCTCCTGCGGAATGAAGAAATGGTCATACAGTTATCAGCTTGGTGGGAAAATGAGCTGGTAATGCCGAGGATTTGCTCAGTAGAAATGAAATAGTACAATTTGTCTGACATTTATCTTAAATTGCAGCCCAGGAATTGCATGCAGCACTAGAATATCTTATTTTAGGAGGCTGTCTGAAACACTTCTCCTTTATTACAGCCCCTTGGAATTTGAAAGCAGCAATAATAAATGTGATTTCAATGTTTTTTTGCGCTTTCCCGTGCAGCCCCTATAGCTATATGTGCTCTACTGAAACACACAGATAAATAAACCCTGACAAGCTTGTTTAACACCTTTTCCCGCACCCACCCGCCTTCACGTACAAGTCAGCCGGTTCCATTTGATGTGTTGTATCTTAAAAGTTTCAAACAAGAGAGTACATCCTCGCAGCAAAAACAGCACAGGCCGTAATGGTGAGTTTGTAAAGTCTTTTTTTTGCTTTGGTTTATTTGTGCATCTTTATTTCATTTTTCCTCCCTCTGCCCTTCTTGGGGAAGGAACGACGTGTTTTTCTTGTCTCTCTGCAGATTGTTACATGATGTCCTGCTGGTGCTGTGTGGACTCGCTGACAACCTGGAAAGCAGAGACAAAAAAGCAGATTTTACCAACCATCTGAAGAATTTCACTTTGATGATAAGATTTTAAACAGGTCCAGATAGCTCTAGATGTCAAGGCTAAACTGTAGGGTGTAAATGTGAAAATATAGTTGATGACAAGGTCTTACACTGAGCTCCATTGTACTCAGAAGTCGGGAAAAATTACCTCATTGTCTGCAGAGTGTAACTGAGTAGCCACTCAACACAATGAATAGGAAACAAGAACGCCTTTGCATTACATTTTCATGATAAAACTTGCTTTTACAATGTAGTTTTTTATGGTGATGACAGTTGGCGGTGTTGAAACAGCTTTGCTGCTCAACGTTTCTACATAGAAGTTGCTAGAATCTGTCTTGCTAGTCAGGGGAGAGACTTAATTGACATGCTGGAGCTGCATGCCCAGCGTGCCAGCCAGAAGACATGCTCCTTTTCTGCCTCTGATTGGCTAATCCTGACCCTAACCCAACCCTAAGCCTAACCTTAATCAACCCGACCAAGGAAGGCAACGATTACCAGCCAATCAGAGGCAGAGTAGGGTGGGTTTGCAGGCCCAACAAGTCAAATTTAGTTTCCCCCTAGTTTGTCCACGATACCAGCTCTGAATATTCCGACTTCTGAGTACAACGTAATGAGACGTTAAAAGATGTCTTTGAAATATATGACAAAACCGCACAAAGCATCACCTTGTACATATGAACTTCTCCGGTGATTAAGCTTTACATAAATAGCTGTTTATACATTAGTGATTGCCTGGTCTCAAACTGGGCTGAATGAGAGCTAATAGACACACTGAGCAAAAGGCTGAAATGATGTCTAGGTGGGAGGGTGCCGGCTTGTTGAAAAGCAGTTTTTACCGAGGCAAATTACTGTAAAGAAAGGCTTGATCAAGCAAAGAGAGAACCTGTGTGGGCCGGGACACGTGAGGCCGTTTGCCTGACTAAACAGCTGTTTTATCTGCAAGTCAAACAGCCTCAGTGTCCCTCTTTCAAAAGTCTTTTCTAACCAAAAACAACAACACTGAGCCAGGGATGAGCCCTAACAGGGTTTGAGTTTGTTCACGGCTGGGGTAAATTCCCATTTTGGCCACCCAGAGCAGAAAAGTGTGTACAGTGGTGCCTAGGGACCTCCAGGGGTCCTTGAGGGGCCTCCAGGACTCCTCAGCAAAATGAGGACTCATTTCAATCACTACAAACGGTTATGATATAAAAAATGTATGGGTGATCATTGTAGCATGATTTAATTATACCACTTTGAATCTGTTTCTCAGTGGTCTAGTATGACAATTTAATACTTAACACAAAATAGCTTGTCATATAAGGGTCCCTAAAGGGCAAAATCACTTCAAATGGGGATCTGAGGCTTAATGAGAGTCAGCTGAGGGTCCAGAGCAGGACAGTGCTTGAAAAACCAATCTGTAAGTCACTTTGAGACATCAACCATGGATGAAAACCTCTTGAACATCAACTTTTCAGAAACTGTCAAACTGTCAAAAAACAACATTTTAAGTCATTTAGTCTTAAAATTAATTTTTAAAAAAATTCTCAGTGACATGAAATAATCCCACTTGTTTCCAATGCAGTTTCACTTGTTTTCTGGGATAAATGTGTTGAAACAAGGCAGAATAAGGCAGATCAGCCCACTAGGATTAAGAAAATGACACTTGATTCAAGAATTGCATTGGAAACATGTGGGATTATCTCATCCCTCTGGCAGATTTACCTTGTTTGAAGAAAAACAAGATTTTAATAGTGAAGATGAGATTGACTGACTTGGTAAAAGAGATATTTTTTTGCAGTGCAGCCTTGTTTTAAAAGTTCCTGAGTCTATCCAATGGGATTTAGTGAGTAATATTTATTCCCAGCCCTGGTAGTGAGGATCTTCAGGAGGCGACAGGGCCTGAAGCCAGAGCCACAGGTGGAGTTTTGTTGAAACAGCAAACCTGTCAAAACATGCCAGGGTTGTAGATAGCTGGAAGTGTTGCGAGGAAGTCACGGTTGCAGTGTGTTTGCCACTTGGGCGGGACAGGATTTTTGGATGAACTAGTCCCTGCATGCGTGTGCCTGTATGTTTATGCGGGTGTGTGTGGATGCCTTCCACCGCCAAACCTCCACATGATCTATAGCTGATTGTTTTGCAAAGGGCTGCCTCTTTCACGGTTCAGATTGATTTCGGGCGCTATTCTGCCCTGCTAAGGCAAAAGCAGTAATTGTTTGCCGTGTTTTTAAAGGTCAAAGGTCAAAATTCCTGCCTATAAATGCAGCTAATTGAGCTACAATCCACCTCTGTTCCATAAACAGGCCACTTTTGTCAGGACAGGAGACAGGGACCGGGGTTGTTTTTCAGTTTCAGTACATGTGCAATTACTGCTTTTTAGCTATTTAGAGCAGAATGAGGTAAACACGACGCACTGACCCAGACTGATTATTGATCAGTATAGACTGAAGCCATTATTGGGGTCAAAATGACGCAGGTCAAACATGTCTACATGTAAAAAAAACAAGGAGTGTTTCTCTGTGCTGGATTTCAGTAGTTGTGAAAATCTCTGTTATAAGTACTCAATACATTGCCAAAAAAAAATTCACTTCCAGTAAAATTCCAGAAAAGTGGGATCATCTCATCCCACTGTCTGATTTTTCCACTTGTTCACAGAAAGACAAGACTTTAAGACTGAATATGAGACTAACTAGCCTTTGATGATGTAGAGTTTTTGCTGTGTAATGCGTGAAAGTGACAGGATACACTGCAAAAATGTTTCTTAACAAGTCAATCAGGCGCACCTTCAGTGTTCAAATCCTGTTTTTCTTCAAACAAGGTAAAAAAAAATCCATCAGTGGAATAGATAATTCCACTTTTTCCATTGCAGTTTCACTTGTTTGTCTCAAGTTCATTGCTGTTAAAAACAAGCGGCATTATCGCACTGGCAGATTTTCTGTTTTTTTTTTTTGGTTTTTGTTTTTTTAACCTTGTTTGAAGAAAAACAAGATTTGAACACTGAAGATGAGACTGGATCACTTGTAAACATGGATTTGTCCTCGGATGAACTTCCCTGGACTGCTTTCAATTTTTTTTTTGTGACAAAATTCATTTCATTTTCCATATTCATAAGACAAAGGTAGACAAAAAGGCTAGTTTCAGATTTCCATTGATGACTGAAAGAAAAGGTAATCAAAGAATAAAACATTAAAAACTGTATAGAAACCTTATTTTGTTTGATGTCAGACTCATAATCAGGTACTGGTGCACTGCAGCAAACAACCTTTATCTGAACCCACATCCGCCAATGCAGATTTTCCTGCATGTCCTCTATGATGCTATAAGCCTCTTTATGCTTATCTCACACGCATATGTGTGTGTGTGTCTGTGTGTGTGTGTGTGTTACCTCTCCATCACGGGTCTCGATGGTCTTGATGAGGACAGTTTTCTTTGAATGCATCTCAGAGGAGCGCTGCTGTTGCTCGGGGCTCGTCTCTGTTTGAGAACAATCAGGAAATATCAATATGAGAGACTGCATCACATATATTATTTATGCTATATTAACTACAGCAGGCAGTTCTACTGGGATTAAGACTCTCCTCTGTTTATCATAAGCAAAACCTGGCCCAGAAAACAGCATTGATGTAATATACAGCAGTGTACTTGAGGAAAGCAGCATAAAAATCACAGAAAATGTAAATGCATATTGTATTTATTACTTTTTGTATTCCAGTTATACTATAATGTCTAATGCAAGTGCAGTTTGATGAATTACAAGCAGATTATAAGCCCTTTAGAAGCAGAGATAAACTTTTCTTACAATATAATCTTCAGGCAAACATCAGGAAATTACCTTCATTCACTAAAATAATTATTCAAGCCCCCTACATTTTTTGCACATTGTGATCATTATATCATGATCTGATTATAATACATTCACAGCATGTTTGTAATGAGCTTATGATGGCTTACTCTGCCAGCGCCATTTGAAGTACAATTATGAACAAATCCAACACTAAATAAGATAATTATTGAGTATAAAGGCATATAAGGTGAAGAGAACTGAGATGAACTGGACTGAAATGAACCAAAACTGGACTGAAATGAACCAAAACTGAACTGAAATGAACCAAAACTGAATTGAACTGAGGTGAACTGGGTTGAACTGAAGTGAATTGTGAGGTTTTGTTGAGGAGCCTTGCATTAGTTGAAGAGCTTGTGCCCTCTAGTGGTGCGCTCAGGTAACGGCGTTCTTACCACGGAAGCTCAAGGTGGAGTAAGTCTGCATGGGCAAAGCAATCCTGCAAAGAGAGAGAGAGAGAGGTGCTATTAATGATGAATATAAAATATGTATAATATATAGGCCTAATGAGACTTGCCTCAACTGCCCTCTTTCTGCAGCAGTTCTACTATTGACTCACATATTGACATACACTGCAAAAATTTATCTTATTTTTCTAAAAAGGAGAGAAAATCTCTTTGAGGTGACACAAATCCATTTGCTTCCAGTGTGTTTTCACATTTTGAGGAGACAAGACTTAACATCTTGAAATGAGGACAGAAATTTCATCAGCAGGCATGAAGCCATTAGTGCTCCCAATTAACATTTTTAAAAAGTCATTAAAAACTTGTTTTTCCTCAAACAACACATGAAAGACCTAATTTAATAAGTAATTTAATGTCATACTGCATCCTTCAAATTCTGATTTTCTTACCTGCTAGTGGGGTGAGATAATCCCACTTCTTTCAAACGTCTGCTAATAAACTTGTTTCTAGAATTTTTATGGAACCAAGTGCCATTTTCTTGATCCTAGTGTACTTGTGTACAACTACAAAGCCTGTATACTGTAGTTCCTACATTCAGGAGCCGTCCATCACCTGCTCTCCTCCCCTTCCAGCAGCTTCCTGTAGGTGGCGATCTCCACATCCAGCGCCATCTTGACGTTGAGCAGGTCCTGGTATTCGCGGAGGTGGCGCGCCATCTCGTCCTTCATGTTGGCGATCTCAGCCTCCAATCTGGAGATGGTCTCCTGGAAGTTGCCGGCCTCGAGCCCGTGGCGATCCTCCATGTCCCGCATCTGCCTCATCAGAGACTCATTCTGCACGGACAGAGAGAGGAAGACAGATGAAGAGCTTGGACCAGAATAGTATGGAAATAGCTTGATTTGAAGAGAACACAACTAAGCAGAGAGTAGAATCAAACAAAACAGAGCAGAGAACAAATAAAATAGAGAAGAGTGTCTTTTACATACAGTGCCTTTGAGGGAGTCGATCTCGCAGGTGTAGGACTGGATCTGGTGTCTGAACTCCATGGTCTCCTGCCTGGCCTGCTTCAGAGCCTCGTTGTTCTTACTCACCGCCTGGTTCAGATCAGACACCTGCAGGCACAGGGGTCAAAGGTCAAGATGGGTTCAGAGGTTAGAACAGGACAGAGGTCAGGATGGGGGTAAAGGCTATGTCCCCTGCAAATTGTATTACTATCACGACTGCCACCACCACTGACACTCTCCCATATTCCTTTCCCTTCCTTTCTATCTGACTCTCTCTCTCACCTTGGACTTGTACCACTCCTCGGCTTCTGCGATGTTCTTGGCGGCGATGCCCTCGTACTGAGCTCTGATGTCACGCAGCGCCGCCGTCAGATCCGGCTTGGACATATCCATCTGGATCTGAACCTGAGTCTCCTGCATCTGAGCCTGCAGCTCACGGATCTCCTGCAGGAGGAGGGAGGAGTCCGTCAAGTTCGTAGGGGTTCAGGTGGGTGTTTATGTGTGTGTGTGTATGTGTGTGCACATCTGAGTAGAAAGCTAGGTTTTCAATCGACTGGTAACACCATTGCAACCAGGCCGTAATAGCTTCACAATCAATACATATTGCCTAGCAACCAGATAATGACATCTTCCCTATCAGTAGTAATCGCCTACCAAGCAACCACACTACAACATCCTCACATCATGTAACACTCCAGCAAACATATACCATACCAGCTACTAGTAATTGCCAAATTACAGTTACAGTTACACCCTTGCAACCATTAAGAATCACAGTGGAATCGACTACTAACACATTTGAAGCTGATAGGAATCTAGTAACCACTGATAATCACCTACTAACATCTAAGAACAGCTCGCCATCATTTCGTGTCCATCCAGTTGGACCCACCATTGTTTCGGGTCATAGTTTCTTAACAGAATATACTATAATCAAGTTTTGACTGCACTGTGAACGTCTTTGTCAGTGTAATTAGTTTTTTGTCAGTTTCCTAGATAGACACACGCACATTCAAACCCTGAACTCGCATCCAAGCCAGTGTGTAGACAGTGGACGTCCACGGTGTAATTATAGCTGTGCATCTGCTGGGGAGATTTCAGTGCTCTGCTACAACACTGCCCAGGCCTGTTGCCAAGACACAAGCTGTGTGTGTGTGTGTGTGTGTGTAATGTGTGAAACAGTATACTTCTCCAGTCCTCCTGTTTGTCATTACATTCACACAGAGACACAGATGTAACAGCAGATGCTAAGACATACAGACAGACAGGGACATAACAGGAGGACAGAAAGAGATGCAAACACAGGCAGACTGGCAGACTTGACATTTTGCATGATCCTTGATAATCTTCACATAGATGCATGTTCTTAAAGATGATATGCGTAACATTTTTATCATCGATACAGAATTCTCAAATTAATTGGGATACTTTGGCATAAATACCATAAACAAATGAGGGCCTGTTGGCAGCTTTCAGTCACACCAGTGTTACTGTTAGTGCCAGTGTTTCTCAGTGCTTTCTTTTTGTCTTTACTGAAGAGGATGAGCACGTTGGAAGGGATTTTTCCTTCAATATTTCACCCACTTCTTATGTTGTGCCATAAAGCAATCCAGCAGATTTCCCTTTAAATCCCATCCTGGTGGTACACAATGTAAAATGCAGTATAGAGCCTGGCAAGAGCTGCCAATGTACATGGTAATGTTCTCATTTTACAGGGGTGACAGTATATTTAAGCATAAAATGAATGTGGTAATGATTTCCTGCTCGATAAGCGAAAAAAAAAAGAAAGACAGAGGAGCAAACCTCTTCGTGGATCTTCTTGAGGAAGGCGATCTCCTCCTGCAGGGTCTCGATGCGTCTCTCCAAGTCCAGACGGGCCAGCGTGGCAGCGTCCACGTCCTTGAAGAGGCGGGAACACCGGTCAAGTTTTGAATTAGCTTGGTGCACTGAACACAAGAAGCTTAGTACACTGAATGCACATTAAAACAGTTTGGTGCAGCAAACACTAATACTTCAGTATGCTGAATGCATGTTGAAATAGGTGCACGAGGGCAGGCATGCTGCAGGGCACTTTAAATATTGCAACATACAATAGACAGAGTTGTCTTTTATTTTTTATCCTTGATTTGACCTGAGGTGGAAAAAAGGCTCAAATTCCTAACGTAAGTAAAAGTAACAATAGCAAAATGGAAAATACCCCATTAAAAGTAAATGTGCTGCATTCAAAAATTCAGAATTTCAAAAATAAAAGTAGTGTAGTATTAGCTGCGTTGGAAAAAGTAAAATTACCCTCTGAAAAGAAAAAAGTGAAAAGATTTCCGTATGCAAAGCAATGCAGGTAAAGCTTTTTTTGGGTTCTTTGGTTCATTTTAAAAGAGCTTGGCACACCAAACATAATTTAATAGTTTGGGTTCACTGCCGGACCCACCGCTCTGAAAGCAGCCAGGTTGTTCTCTGCTTCCTCTTTCTGGAGAATCTCCTCTTGTAGCCTGCAGGAGAGAGAGAGACACACACAAAAACGAGTTAAGATCTTCATGTCGCAGTATTTTAGCATTTCTATCATCTACAGTTGGCATAGTTGTTTGTTTCAGCTCAGTTGAGATGCACTGGTAATTTGTTTTGCGCCGCTGCTCTGGCGGTGCGAGGAGGATTGTGCCAAACTGAATTGAACTCAGAGGAAAAAGGCAAAGGCAGAAAAACTCTGCAGCACCTTTATTTAATTTAGCAATCCACTTTGGCAGTATTTTTTTTTCAGAATCATTTAAATGTTTGAACTGAAATGCACTAAGACAGAAAGATTAGGAGAGAAAATCCACAGCACATATATTAATGCAATACAAGCCCAGATTAAACAAGCCCTGGCCAAACTCCCACAGCAATAAAGGTGGAAGGCGCCCCAGATAAAACAGCTCCATTTTCATTTAAAAAGTGCAGAGTGATTCCTCCTTTTTCTTGTTTTTCAGATCTCACCGAAAACCCCCTACAACCATCCAGCACCTTATTCCTTTGATATTTTATTTCATGTTTTTATTTCATCCAGTAGCGCCCACCTCTCTCCTTATTTTGCTGTTAAAACTACTTGGCATTTAAAAAGTAAACCAGAAAGAGAGAGAGAAGTAGAACGAGCCATAAGAGATCCTCCAGACATCCTTCAGCCCTATCCTCTCCTTTTATAGAAGAGGAGAGTGTAAACACGGTGTGTGTGTGTGTGTGTGTATGTGTGTGTGTATGTGTATAGACCAAGCAGCAAAGCATTATGGCCAGGGACAGGAGCCGAGATGGAGACTGTGTGTGTGATGGGCCCAACTTTGGTTAGACAGAGTGGGGACGCATCGTACACACACACACACACACACACACGCACACTGAGCATGCCTCACATTCACCCTCTCTCATCAGCACACTATTATTTGTCCATCATCTATCACCTTTACAGCTGTTCTTTCCTCCGTTTGACATTCCTTTCCTTTCTAAAGAAAATTCTAGACCAGTGGTGTCCAAAGTGGGACGTCCCGGGACCCCCAGGACTCCTTGGGGGGCCTACAGGGGGGCCTTTATGTTAACATTATGTTTTAATTTCACCGTTTTTGAATCTGTCTGTTAGTGTTCACATCTAAAAAGTGTAATACTTAACACAAGTCAAAATATCTTTTCATATCAGGGTCCCAAAGGGCAAACATTTACATTTTTACACCCCCAGAGTGAGTGTTTGCTATTTTGCTCGGTCCAGATTTAGCCTCTGGTGTTCTCATTGTCTGATCTAAATTTAAGCAGCATGTATATTTAGGTCCAGATTGACGTAAGCCTTGGAAAAATGTCTTTATAATCAGCTGTCCATCTATTTCAAATGCAATCTCTTCTTGATACTATTTATACTTTAAAGAACTGTTTTGTTAAATGTTTTGTCTTTTTGCATTCATTTCATATCAGCATATTCATTCATTCATAGTATTATGTACTCACAACACTGTTCTAACAATAGATTACCTATTGTTATTATTAGTAGTAATCAAATCATTTTTTTTTTTATCAGGCACTTCACTATAGTAGTAAAGGCTGTGATTTTTGTCTGTATTATCTTCAGTACTGTATTTGTTTTGCTTTCATCAGCATCCTTTCATCTGCTCATCATTAATGTTTCATCAAATTTATTCTTACTGAATCCGGCAATAGTACTGATGGAAATCACTGTGTCAGTATTGTCAGTATTGGTAAAAGCATCAGTTTATTTAATTTAGTTTTATTAGTCATGTTATTAGTATTTTTCCTGTGGTGCAGTATGACAAGTGCAGGCTGCCAGTCATGATGTGTGATTCTGCTGTCATTCATCTGTTGGCAGTGTTACGCAACCTCCTCCATACATCACTGTAATCTCTGCTTTTCTTTTTGATCTTGATTGATGGGTGTGTTAATTCGATTCTTGGAGCCACGTGTTCTTTCACGCATCCATGAATAAAATAAGGATTGCTTTGTTTCATTCTCAAAAATGTATTCACAGCAGAGGATTTTTTTTTTCTTCTTTTTTGCCCAACAAGAGTGACGTGTTTTCATCGGAGTAAGTAGGCGAGCCAAACCACGGCTTACTTCAAATCCCACCGCACCAGCAGTGAGTCATGATGAGTCTTCTTGCTACGATGGAGTAATTTTCTTTCATCTTTTCCTCTGTCATACATCAGAGAAACTTATGCCAACCCTGCAGCCACCCACGCACAATTTCTGTGGCTCAGTGAGGACTGTGCCAGGGATTAAAATCCACCACTCAAGTGTGAGTTACTTTTTTGGTGCACAGGCGTTCCCTAACTCTGCCTTGTCTACTTCTACTTCAGGTATTCACCACTTACATTTTCCTGAATTGAATGCAGTATTGCACTCTGGTCTCTCTCTCTATTCTCCTCATTAAATGGCATAAAATATGTATTGAAGCAGCACAGTGCTATTGCATCTTCAAACACTTCAGCCGATGCCATTCCTTGTATTTGAATGCCTTTGCCTAGGACCACCCCATCAGCCTCCCATGTGATAAATTTTCATTAATGTAGCATAGTGTTTTGCTCTGAAATATGTGTAGGTGCTATACTACGATACCATGTGATCAGCTGTATGTAATGGAATGCAAAAATGATGGAAAATCACTGGCTGAAGTGCTTAAAGTCCCCCTCAGGCCAATTTCTGGCCCATAAAAATCATCTGTTCATTAATTTTACATATTCAGAAGTTTTTCCCCATGAAAAAACATGCTATAATACTTACAAATGGCTGAAATATAATTCTAAACCTTGCCCTCATTAAGAATTGACCCAGTTTCCCCTTGGGGATCAATAAAGTATTTCTGATTCTGATTTCTGAAAGCGTGGATATGTGAGTATGCAAATAGTCCTCGCCCGCCCTCGTCCCTGCTGGCACACCAGCTCATAACTTAACTTTGTGCTCACAGAATGAGGAAGTATCGTCCAGGGACACTCGTGAAAATTGTGCTGTACTTGACAATCGAACCATGAAAAAATTTGTTTTTTCAGCATATCTCTTAGTTACACTAGTATTGTTCATGTGAAGCAAGCATTTCCAGAAAAAAAAAATGGCTGTGCTAAGGGATTTTTGCCCCATATGACAGTGTCCTGCAGTCCTCTGGGGCTGTGTGAGCATCAGGGTTTAAAAATACTGCCTGGTTACCACAGCAAACACCAGCTAGAGATACCTCACTGTGGGCTGGTTCATGACACCGTGAGACCAGGCTGCTCCGAGATGTTGCTGCCTGGCATGACATACGTATGATTCACACGCCTCTTTCATCCACCATTTCACACACTCATTCATCTGTAACCCTCCAGCCACACACCTTTGGCTAAACTTGGTCCGGACTGATTAGTGTGACGAAGCGTCTTCGCCTCCTCGTTATTTCAGCCTCAGAAAGTGAATGTATTGTATACTGGAGGCTTTTTGTCCATATTTTACCGTTTCTGTTTCTGTTTTAATGTTCATTCACGATTAATACCATTATTTTCTTGTTTTTTTTTTCTTCTTTGCAATCATTCCCTTCCTACTGTTTCCTACTATCCTTCCCCTCATTTGCCCTCTACTTTTCTTCCATTTTGCATTGCATGCACACACACTTCAACACACACACAGCTCTTTTTAAAGGTGCGCTATGGAAAATTGAGGGTTGATTTAAGTGAGGACTGTGTTGACACAACTGTAATATATGACTGAAGGCTGATGATGAGACCCATGAATACTCAGTGCAAAAAAATCTCCATTTTTAGAAGTCATTTAGTCTCCTCTTCAGTGTTAAAATCTTGTTTTTCCTCAAACAAGTAAAAAAATCTGCCAGTGGTATGAGATAATCCCACTTGCTTCCAATGCAGATTCACGTATGTTGGGATTTTCTCTGGGAATAAGTCTAAATACGTTGAAATAAGGCAGAACAAGGCAGATTAGCCCACTAGGATCAAAACAATGACACTTGAAAATTCTGGAATTGATTAATGTTGGAAACAAGTGGGATTATCTCATCCCGCTGGTGGATTTTATTTACTTTGTCTGAAGAAAAACAAGATTTTAACTCTTTTTTTGCAGTGCTGAGTCTAAACAGTCCACATGCACAAGCCCCTCCCCCTTCCGCCCACCTGAGTTTGAGCTTGTCCACGTCGTCGGCCAGGTTGTCCCTCTCC
>OMLB01018031.1:0-19061 GCA_900302555.1 Myripristis jacobus | reverse complement strand
AGAGAGAGAGAGAGAGAGAGAGAGGGAGAGGGAGAGAGAGGGAGAGAGAGAGAGCACACAGTTATGACACCTTCAGGGGCTGGGACTCAGAGAGAGAGAGAGGGAGAGAGGGAGGTGGCTGGGAGGGAGAGAGCAAGTGGGGGGTGGATTATGTTCCTTTTAGAAATTATCAAAATCTCCCCACCCCTTCCTGTCATATACCAACACATACATCTAGCCCTCCTTCCACTTATGTTCACCATTACACATGCATAAAGAGTAAGCATGTACAGCTATTTACACTTTCTCTCCATTGTGCACATATGTCAGACCTTTCTGGAATATTTGCCATGGTAACAATTACGAATGTATATGTGCCTCCATCAGCGTTGCATGCTATGCCATTTGCTACAACAAGTGCACAGCCCTGTGATTTCTCTTGCTTTAATTCCAAACGCGGTTGTGTAATCTGAATTAACTTTTAGATGAATTTATTGTCTTGGAAAAAGATGTGATCCTGGAGCTGGGCTAAAATGAGATCCACGCCTGAGATACTCAAATATTTTGTCAAAATACAAGACCGCTTCATCCGTTTGCAATTAGAAACCACAAATCGCTGAACTTGAGAGCATCTATCAAAGCATACACAGTGATTGTAGTAATAATCCGAATGTGTCTCAGAAGTTGGATTATCTTACCGCAACAACAGTATATCAAATGCAACACATTCATGTGAGATATCAGCAGTTAATCTACCACATGCTCTGAAACTTTTTGGAGAAAACTATAACCCATGGGAGCTTTACAGGGCCTTTTTCACATCAAACAAGCACTGAATCTGTCATTTATTGTATCGCCTCCACAAAAAGGCTAATCCCGCCTTAGCTAAACTAGCCAACATATGCACAGAGACCGAGATTGGACTGGGACAAGCTGTGTTGCAACATTAAAAAAACAAAACAAAACAAAACAAAAAAACCATCTAACTCATTGGCAGCCACACAAAAGGTTGCCACTGTCTTGATTTCATTGCAGCAGCCAGCTATCAACTATAAATCAAACAGAGAATATATGGGCCATTTTGCAATTTGAAATATGAGGGTTGTGGGGGCTATTACTGGCTAGTTGTTTGAATTGGAAGAGGGATCAACTGGATAATTAGGAGGACTCGCTTTCGCTGGAATGTACGTCAGACCGCCAGAGCCAAACTGCTAATAATGCAATCCATCTCTCCATTCAACCGGTTAAGATTTTCTACACGGGTGCCATCTTCAAAAGATCACTGAGCCCTTCACCCTTCTACACAAACTCGCAGCCGGCAGCCCGCCATCCTGCCTGCCCGACACAGAATAAGTCAGTTTAATCTCACCTCTGTTCAAATGAAGGCAGCAGCTATGGCTGAATAAGATGAATAATGTCAGGTATGGTGCCTGATATCTGCAGCAGATTGCATAAACCTACATGTTGGAGTACTTCAAAGTTTGTAGTTTTACATCGAGCACAGTAAGTTCTGCCACTAGTAAAATTTTTAGTGACTCCACTCGTACTTGAAACAATTTTCTCCAAGTATTTTTACCCGTGACTTCAGTAAAATCTGATTGAAGTAGCAGCCATTCTACTTGACTGAAACATGTCAGTTCCTGTTGTGCTTCTACCATTAAACAACAATATGCTACAACCCATGAAGCACAGCGTGATTTAACTTTTCACATCATAGTAAATGTTCAGATTGATGCACACCATGCACGTAGCTGTAAAAAAGAGGAATTAAATGTGAGGTGACTGGTCTACTCATGAGGACCATCAGTAGAGGTCAGCGAAGGGTAAACTGCAGAGGAATTCCACCCTTATCTCCAGCCCCTCTGTCTCCTATGTTATCTGCTGTTGCCTTGCTGCCTCGGGTGCTTTGAGGACACAGCAAAATGTACATTTGCTTTTGTCCTGATATGATACGAACATTATGACACCAAAGACAAATGAGAGTTTCAACAAGCATAAAACAGATTTGGATGTTGATGTTGCAATGCTGACCTGCTGACTGGGCACCTTGCCACCTTTATGATAACTTTCCCGGGCCATTAACCGTGTACAAACACAGACACAAAATAATGAGCACTCGTGCGCAATGTACATGTGCTTGTGTGTGTGTGTGTGTGTGTGTGTGTATGTGGGTTTGTATAGTTTGTGCAGCACTGGGTTACCTGTTAGCACTGAACAGATGTGATGCTGGAGCGCACACATGCACCGCGAGGCCAAAATGTGTCCAGCCATCAGCAGCCTGGTGTTCTGATTAAGGGTGATTAATCTTGGCAAGGAGAGGAGAAGTCACCTGCCGTCTTGTGTTCCCATCAGCCTGCGAGCCACAGCAGCCTAGTCTGTTTCCACACATGTCCTGTCAGGAGAATGTTCCAA
Organism: Myripristis jacobus; assembly: GCA_900302555.1. Taxonomy (NCBI): domain Eukaryota; kingdom Metazoa; phylum Chordata; class Actinopteri; order Holocentriformes; family Holocentridae; genus Myripristis; species Myripristis jacobus. The sequence continues at coordinate 16,670 of OMLB01018031.1, read as the reverse complement.
GAAACACGCCAGACCAACGGGGGCTCTCTTTTTCCACACGCTCCCCTGGATTATTCATTTTTCCTTCTCCAGTCCACACCATTTCTTCCTCCACCCCACCTCCCCGTCCCCTCCTCTCTGCCTCCCCCAGCTCAGGTCTATCCCATCTGGCTCAGACTCTATCTATGCTGTCCTCGCCTCTTTTTTTTTTTTACAGAGTCCACACAAGCCCCATGCTGAGAGCGCTGCTGGGCTTGTTGGGTAGTATTCCCTCCACCTCTGTTTAGCTGACCACCTGCCTTCTCTCCTGCACAAATTTTGGGAGCAGCTCAAGAGTCTCATAGTCGAATTATGGTCCAATATTATAAAACACAGCTGTCAGCTAATGGGAAACCAATATAGCCCAACTATGATACTCACCAGACAGTGTTTCTTGAACTCTAAATTGGTCCCCAGGGTGGCTGGTGGGCTTGTACAGTGTTCGCCATGACCAGAACCCCAGTTCATGTTACATTTGTAGGGTCAACAGAAGACACGAGATTTTTTAATGTGAGTAAAGTTGGACTGAAAGGCGGATCACACACACACACACACACACACACACACACACACACACACACACACACACACACGCTACTTCTCAAGGCTACATTTGATTGGCTACATAAGTCACCGGGGGTCTGATGTCACTAGGAAGCGCCGAACTCTAGTTTCCAAAGTTTTGTGAGGAGCTATGGATAGCTGATGAACAAAAGTTAATTACTGTCCTATCAACCGGCTATATAACAGGTAAGCGTTCAAATGATGGATTATGATAGCTATAGTCAGTCAGTCTTTTGCTGTCTGTTGTCAGTAGCAACCTCGAGTCTCGCTGTAGCTAACCACTGAGCCCCAGCTGTGGCCAAACAGGCTATTTAGCCGCTAACGCTGCTAACCTGTGTGTAGCTACTCGACTAAATGAGCCTGTTCACGCCAACCGGGTAACTCGTGAGTAGATAAATGCAGTGTGGAGACATTATCTGTCTTCAAGTGGTTTAGCATTTACCTCGTAGACGGGCGGCGGTTGGCTATGTAGCAAGTCATGCTAGCTAAACTTAGCTAGCATAATTGGCTTTGCCACTAGCAGAGGGGGGCTGCTGCCAGTTGCTAGCCAACGTTAGCTCGCGCTGCCTTGACTTTGATCAATGTAAACACCGGCACGCCCACCTCGCCCTGTGGCGGAGGAGCACTTTCGCTTTCTCTACACCAGCCTGTACGCCCCTGCGACGAGTGACATCAAATTAGAGACAGATCGACATGCATTTATAAATAGAGAAAAATCATACGCAATTTCATACCCATGCGATGACGCGTTTCAGGTCAACATCAAATCTAACGTGAGCCCAAACTCGATGCAGACAGTGATTACAGCAAAATGTGTGGAATGTTTATAAATTATGAAAGCTATATGGAAGAGATTAGATTAAATGGCGACATTGGGCCCTTGCAGCAGCAAATACTTAAAGAATAGAGGATAAGAGTAATATATCACATACAGATGATAATTTCATCATCAGAAGGTGTTAGAATAAATAGTAGTGTAGTAGACTAAATGATTTAAAAGTAGGATAGAAGGCATTGATTGGGGTATGATGGGTGTCTGCATGAATACAGAATATTACTGTAGGATTACTGGAAGTAATTCGACATAGATGAAGGGTTGTAGCATGGCTGTCTGTCACTGGAGGTGAGTAAAAAATGATGTTGATGTGAGGAATGGCTTTGGAGACAGAAGTCCATGCATATTTAGCAGTGGTTTTATTAACCAAAACAGCAGTTAAAACTGAGGGGAGAAACAGAAGTCCTGGCAAAATTAACAAGAAACAAACAAACTGAAAATAACTGCAGTGCACAGCCTCACAGCAAGCTGCTATCAGCAACAACAAACAAACAAAAACATTTCATATACACCTTCTGCGCCCACCCTGATTGGACTACACCATTACTTAGGGAATAGGTAAGCAAGAGAAGGCATTGGAGATGTTTAAATACCAGCCATATTTTAATGGGAGCAATCTTAACTCTCTCCTTCTGATGAATTTAGGCTCCCCCACCCTTAATTAGTCAACAGTGTCTGGTCATACAAAGAGAAACTACCGGGCCTTTCCCCTCACTTTGGCAAAGACTGCCCCTCACCACAGTTACACTAGTAGGAACAAGGGAAAATCAAAATTAGCAAACATTACCAATGTTAAGACACACTGCACACACAAGCACGTAGACTGTGTTAAGGAAGACCTGTTTCATTTAATTTCTTATCGCTTAAATGACCACAAAACCAACTAATTAATGGCTCCACCCTGTACCCAGATTAACGCAGGTGGCCCAATGACCGTGATTGCTGTCAGAAATGGAGGGATTCTGGGGGGTATGAAGAGATGTGGAGGGGACCTTTTCACAATTACAATATGTATCAAGGGTTTTAAATTCATAGTGTGAAATAGTGAAACAAAATACAAATGTATGTGGAAAACATGGCCTAACACATGAAACCATGAGAAAAGGTAGAATATATAGAATATTGTGCAGATATGCACGTTGTATTCATATTAACAGAAACTGGTGTTACAAACATGCATTGCAGAAGACTGCTTGTCTTATCAATGTAATGAATTCATGGATGTAGATAATATACAGTGGAGTCCAAAAATCTTGGTCCATTTCTTTTCACTTGGTCACATTATTTTATACATTACAACATAGGCCTATTTATATTTTTATGTTTTTTCTTGGAGAAATGCCTATCTGTATTTGAAGATATATCCTAATGATATTATGAATTGCCTTTATGCATTATTATCACTGCTTCTCATGCTTCACTATTGTACTATTGCTATTGAACAATAATTTCCAGTTGTTGGTAACGGTGTCAAAAAAGCCATATTGTTACTCTGAGTGTTGAAAAACATGCTGGAAGCAATTTCATAAAGAAAGTCATTTTAATCCAAAGCAAGAGCAGGAAGGCCTAAAATGACCACACCATCTAACGACCAGTTAACATCTTTATGAGACAGAGCAGCGTCTGCAGCCAAGATACAAAGCCAACTGGACAAGAACCTCCTCCTACTCCAGTTAGTAAAAACACAGTCAAAAGACAACTGGCAAACAGCAGCCTAAATGGAAGAGTAGCACTTTCCAAACCACTTTTTTGATGACAAAATAAGTTCAAACATGTGGGCCAAACAGGACCAAAATGTCACTGAAGACTGGAGGGAAGTCATGGTTACAGAGGAATCAGAGTTTGAACTTTACATTTGCAGTTGGAGAGCGTAATGTGAGGAGATGGCCGCATGAGAGGCTGATGCAACAGTACATAAAACATACAGTCAAACATGTTGTTGGAAGTGTGTGCGGATGTTTCACCTGTTTCATGACAGAGCAAAAGCTGCTGACTTCCACAGCTTTCCCCCTACAGATGTCAAGCCTTAATGAACATCTTTGGGAACATTTGCAAAGGGAAAACCTGGCAAAATATGCTGCAAGTCACACTTTGGGGATGATCTAAAAGTGCTAGAATAATATAGATAGATAATCTCTTTATTGTCCACAGATGTAGAAATTTGCCTTCAGCTTCACAAGTTGGTGGAAAACACATCACAGTGAATCGCAAAAATTTCTAAATAATAAAAACACAACATGCAGAATACAAACAACAATAACAGAAACAGTTCCAGTGTGGATGGTGTTTACGAGTTCAGCAGAGTTATTGCATGGACTGTCAAATTCTGCAAAAACTTGTAGAATTGATGCCAGACAGAGTGCCAGCTGGGATTAAGCCTAAGGCAAATAGTGGGCAAACTAAATATTGCGAAACGTTGAGTTTCAATGAATACTAACAAACTTATTTGATTTATATTAGTGAGAAAATATGCGGCTTGATTGAAAAATATTATTTGACAAAAATTGTTTGGGTTCTTTGAGAAATGGTTTACTTGGTTCTTGGGGAGTTCTTGGTAGTGGACTCAGACTTTTAGGCCCCAATGTGTGTCAATTTAGGACATTTCATGGGTGGAGGTACGATGTGTACAGAATGACCAAAGTGCAGGTATGTTGTTGTCTTTTTCAGTATCTCTGTCATGCTCACAACATGGATGGAGGTAGCAGATATGTGCCAACTCTTGTGTAGGGAATGTATAGAAATATGAACACATTTGAAACCGAGTAGGTAAATGTATAGAAAACTCGGGAGCACAGGGTTACTAAAAGTATTAAACTAGGATATTTCATACATTCAGTGCTTCAGCTTCCTCAAGGTTAGCCAGGGCTTTGGCTATTTGAGCAGAAAGCATTGCTCAGTCTGCTGAACGATGGTGTAAAAAGTATCTGTTTCTGCGCTGTACGTTTTCTTCATTTAGATGGATGACATCAACCTACACCACAGGTACCTGAATTGGAGGCGTCGAATCCGGGAGATGGGGGAAGCACGCCCAGCGCAAGAGCGATGCATGAGGTTGCTGAAGGATGGAGACATTCTCAGGTGAGCCTGATCTTAAACATGGCAGTGTAGCGACAGCTGAAGTCACTGCATCATTCTTTTAACGTCTTCTCCATCACAGGTTTATTGTATTTGCCAGATTGATTGAACAAGAGTAGCACATATCAGTAACACTTCTTGTGGATATTGGTTCCTATGCCTGGGCTTCGAAGAGACCTTCAAAATGACAGACATACCCACATTCATAATGTATTCTTGATTTTTTTTTTTTTCTAAATTTTTTTGGTTTACAGTTTAGCTATTGCCTGTTATATATCTGGAGGAAATACTGTTTTATGGGCCATGTGTTTCTTTGCATACATGACAAGAAAAGGTCACTGAGGTTAATGCTGCAGAGAATATCCTGAAGGGTTAGCAGTGGTATCAGCATGCTGCCTCAGCACTAATCAGGTGGTCTTTGCCTGATGAGGATAATGTACTGGTTTGTAGCTCTTGTCTGCACTCTGTTTCCTCTGTGCTTTTCCAAAACTCCCCAACTTTTGTATTTGGGGGCCAGCATGCCTTGCCATTGACAGGGAGCAGACTCGTGACATTGAGGTAGAAGAACGCAGACAGGCGGCTAGAGGGGAAGGATATGTGCGTGCATTTGTGCTGCCATCCCCCCACTAATAAACCCAAACAGCCTCGCAACTGTCCTCAGACCCACTGATTGAAACAATTAAAATTTCAAGGATTGTCAATGGAGGCTTGTTTCTCAGTCAGCAAAAGATGAAAAGCACCCAAAAATCTAGTCTACCCGTACTGGAAAATAAGCTCCTCTGTAATTAAGTTTTTTTCTTACTGTTGAAAACCTCAGAGGCCTATCCTATGCATTTTTGTTGTATAGTGATTACACTCTTGCTGGAGATGCTGGTACTTCATTTAGCTACTACCGAAGCTACCGTTACTCAACACTGCCCTAAGCTTTCAGCACACCTACAGTGCTGATAAAATGTCTCAAAAACTCCAATGACCCCCTGAACTCACAAGAAAATCCACAGTTTTTGTTATTTTTTCTTAACTTTCAGGTTCATAACAACATATATGCCTCCGGTAGCTTCATAGAGCTGTGGGACAGCATAAGTATAGAAAGAGTAATGGCAGCATTACTTCCTTGGTCGTCACTGTTTGACTCCAAAGTTTATCTAAATCTGTTTAATTTTCTTATGGTTCTTTACAGTGGCCACATATTTTCACCACTGCTAAGCATGTATTCATATTGATAATTATCTTGACAACATTTTGATAAAAAGATGGTGTGTTTTTTTTTTTCTTTTCACTCTGAGCTTCAGGATGTGTTTCTGATTGTGAACACAGCAGTCAGACTCATTAGAGGTCGCCTATTCTTAACCTGTGATTTCTTCATTTTAGTTACCAAGGGAACTCTGACGAAGTGGGTTGCTATGTGGCTCCCCATCCTTTATCAAAGGGAAATTGCTACTTTGAGGTAAGGCGCATTTGATAGTGATGCTTATTTTGATATCACTCTAAGTCAGTAATCTGACCTGATGAGTTTCTCTTTGAGTCTTGACAACAAGCTTTCCACAATTTTTTGTGCTTCATTATTGTACTTTATGACTTGAATATATTGTGTCTGCCCTAATAGTGTTCATTTCCCCTTTTCTGTTTACCATACCATACCCTCCAAAAAGAATAAACTGTGTTTTGAAAATAAAAGGACTGTTGGACCTTGGACTATCAGTCATTTTGAAATGTTGAAGGGGGGGATTACGCTCAGTATGATAGGCTACCCACATACCATCATCTCTGGTTGTGCCCAAGATTGCTTTTCCATCCATCCAGCAATTGTATCCCCTGGAATCCCATTGCTGACAATTTTCTAAACTTCATATTACATTCCGAGAGCCCCCCGCAGTCCTAGTTCACCAGCGCAAAACCACTACCTCAAAAATGTCCTCGCTGGCTGGGAATGAGGGATATGGTGTGGGTTAGGTGGTATCTCAGAGCACAAAGATTAATCTAGCACACAGTGTTTTTCGGCAGACAGACAGACTGGCAGCAGCAGAAAGAGTATTGGACATTTATTTAGCCGGGGCCGATGCATCCCCATGTATCAGGCCTGTCCAGGAGTCCTCTGCAGTCAGTGGAGTTTGAAGAAAAAAAAAAAAGCTTCTTGGTGATTTAGCGCAGGAAAGCCTGCGAGAGTCCAGTCATAAATTAGGGGCTGAGCAGAGGGTTGCGGTGGGTTATTTATGAGGCAGGGGTAGAGCGGCTTGTTTGTGGATAGTGTGAGTCGAGGCAGGCCCAGTTGCATGTGGTCAAGTGGTGGCAAGTGAGGCGGGCTTGATGGACTTCCTCTCCCGGGTTTTCTAGGCTTTGGGAAGAAACATTAGGCCTATACATTATCCAGTGCATCTGACCTCATCCTGCTGCGCCGTTTGGAGAGCAGGACAGACTCATGCAGCATGCCAGACTTTTGAATAAATGATATACTTCATCCATTATCCCATATTTGTCGTGCATCTTGATTAACATAATATGGCTATTTTTTAAATTTAGAGATGCTATGTAGGCCAAAAGTTCTCTTCAGTATCATGCATTGCAGCTGTGAGGCGTCCCTGATTTGTGCCAGATGCGACACTTCTTTTAAATGTGATGTCAAAATTCTGTTCTGACCCCTGGTGATTTGTATCTCTTTCCCTCTCTCTCTCTCTCTTCGTTGGCCTCGCTCTGTATCCTCCCTCCATAGTGAGAAAATCTGAGTGACAAAAATTTATATTTAACTGAGGATCACATTGGAAACTCAGTTCTGAAATTTACAAGAAAGGAGTTTAGGATGATGGTTAGTTATAATTTTACACAACATTTTTCCCCCCTCTGTGACGCACACGCTGTCAGTTTCGCAGATATCTCGAAAATTTGGGTGCTTTTATTATTCCGATAAAGGTCAAGCTCTTGTCAGGGTATGCGTCAGCGCTATCCTCGTGTTCCCTCATTACGCTTTCACAAGGAATCCATTTCACCTCCGTCAGTGCTGCTGCACTTCCTCCACAGGCGCTTTTCGTCATCTGTCTCCCTCGAGCCCAGCTGAACATCTGTAGCATTCCACTTGTTCCAGCAGATTTATTTGAAAAATCCGTTCATTAGTCGGCATTCCGTAACGGCTCATCAGCGGGCACATTCTTGCTCTGTCCTAATCTAACTCATCACATATGGGTTTTTTTTGTGAGTTTTATTTGGACGTTTATACAGGCATTTATGTCAAGCAGTATTTTACTGTCACTGACCGCGTCAAGTGCTGAAGGCGTATCCTGCCAAAGCGAAGGAGTTAGTTCTTTAACAGAGCAGGGTACAGAGCATTGTCCTCAAAAGAGTGCCAAGCTGGAGCCGTGAAGTAGGCCAGGGTTTTTACTCGGGGAAACCCAAGAAGTTTGGTTTCAGATGTGCTGATAGCCGTCATGCGGGAGCAGCCTTTTGGGTGTCTGCACTCAAAGGAGAGATGGAGAATGAGGGAGGCAGGTAAGGTGAGAAGGGAAAGAGATAGAAAGAAAGTAAAGGACAGATACAGAGGGAGAGCATTTAAAGAGAGGTGAGGGATGAGTTGGCGGGGTCACTGACAAGGGAAGGCAACAAACACAGACACACTCTTAATCCACACCGGATGGGGCTCTTCTCCTGTATTTGCCTCCATCACCTTTCACCTAATTCGACTTGGCGGTGTGCGTCATTTGGTCCTGATTGGGCCTGGCTGGGTTGGCTGGGTGGGTGTCTGAGGGAGGGGGGTTATTGTGGAGGTTTTCCTCTGGACAGCTGTGCACCCACGGAGGGAGTCAGACTCTGGGCATCTAGGAGAGAGACCCACACCAGTCAGACAGACTTGAGGCAAGGAGAGGCAGAGATTTACAAGCGACCTTCCCTCCCTGACTAGAGTTTTCCATTGAAAGTGTGACTCAGTGAAGTTTCTCACAGTAAAATCTATGACTCGTGTTTTGATTTGGGTTCTCCGTTACCTTGGCTTTTTTGAACTGATAAATACTCTGTTTTCAAGTAATTTTTCATTTTGCCCACACAAGTGAGAAAAAGTTTTAATAGCCTATTTGAAGTATGGTAGTAGGCTAAACTAGCTGTAAGTGATACCACAGTAGTTACAGTGTTTTCTCTGTGTGTCTGTGTGTGTCTGTGTGTCTGTGTGTGTCTGTGTGTCTGTGTGTCTGTGTGTCTGTGTGTGTGTGTGTGTGTTTATAGGTGACAATAGTGGACACAGGGGTGAGGGGGACCATTGCTGTGGGACTGGTCCCTAAATTCTACAGGCTGGACCACCAGCCTGGCTGGTTACCGTTCTCTGTAGCTTACCACGCTGACAACGGAAAGTAAGTCACGGTAAAACTGTCTGTGCTCTACACACAGGCTGGTTTCTTTCATGAGATGGGAAATGGAGTGTGGGCTACTGCAGGCTCCTCATTATCATGTAAAATAATCTTTTCTCCTTAGCTGTTTTTTTTATATATATATATATTTTTAGCTTTTCTTAGTCTTGGTCGCTGGAAGAAGATGGTCTGATTGTCTAACTATTGGTTAAAATGTTTGTGATCTATGAATTGAGGCTTATTTTATTGTTGCTGCCATAAGGTAGCAGATGTATTTTTTCTTTTCCTTACACTTTTCATCAGCAATGAAGGTTTTATTCTCCTGAGCACGGTACAGAGTGTTTTTTTTGTGTTTATCATGTCAGCTTTCTTATCTGCTCTCCTTTTCAAGCACATGCAAACATGGAACAAGCCGTTCAGAAATCAGAATAAGTTTTACATGGCCCAATAATTAGGTTTTTCCAGCAGAAAGCTTGCTTGGTTAGCTGGATTTCTTTTCATCCCTTACACTGATTATGGAAACCAGCTTTCTTGTTTACATGGCTTTTGAGAAATTGGATAACTGCCCATATGTGGTAAGCAGCCAGATTACCTAAGTGCATATAAATGCAGTTCTTTCAGCTTTTAAGTTTATGAAAAATATGGTAATCATTCATTTTTGTTACCAGAACATCATTGGATTATAAACAGATAGTGATTATTGTGAATGCATTGGATACTAGCTGAAACTAGCTTAGAGCTAGTGTTTTTGTTTTAAAATTTCTGTCTTCTCCTGTCCTTCTAGGTTATACAATGGCAACCCTGTGGGGCAGCAGTTCGGACCTAAATGTGCTCGAGGTGACCGCGTAGGCTGTGGAATACACTCAGAAAATATTGAAGGGTTTACAACAGTCTTTTTCACCAAAAATGGCAAAGAGGTAGATTTCTGTCTTTAATACATTTAGCAATGACATTTTTTCAAACAAAATATGGCTTTGAAAGTTAACTCGCATAGAAAAATCTGTGTATTTGGCGTTGTTTATTCGCACTGTGTGTATGTGTGTGTACACTGTATGTGTTTGTGTATTCTCATCCCTTGTCTGTCTCCATGTCTCCGTCTTCTGTACAGGTGGGTTCAGTGGAGGTGCCCATGGCGGCGGAAGGCCTGTTCCCGGCTGTAGGGATGCACTCCCTGGGGGAGGAAGTGAGGGTGGACCTGCAGGCTGAGTGGTTCCTGGAGGAGGACGACAGTATGATGATGGTGGACAGCCACGAAGATGACTGGGGACGGCTCTACGACGTCAGGGTCAGCGGCACGGTAAGAACTAGAAAACAAATGCCCTGAATCTTTCTTTTCCCCCCATGGCGCGTTCAGAGTTTCCTTTGCATGAAACTCTGTCGCAAACTATGTCCACACCACAAAGCAGCCACATCACAGTGCTACTGTTATATTACTTATGCGAGTGCTAGCTGTAGTGCCAAAGATATTAAACAACTAGATAGATCATATTAGTGTGAGATTGCTTCTATGCCATGCTGCTTACAATGGACGGAGTTTCGGTAAGTGGTTTCTTTGGCTGTTTGTGTTGTGAAGACACGGTTAGGCAGTTCACCTAAGTGAAAACATGAATCGGACCACATGTTTAGTATCTTTTTCTTGCATGTGGCTTTTGAAATGAGTGCCTTTTCTATAGTTAGTGCTTCTGTGTGGTTGCCAGTCGCCTGGTGTTTGTTTTGCACGCTTATGGGATTCTTCAGCTGTCTATTCTTGGGCAAATCCCACTTTGTTGACAACATTACTACCTAAATCTCTCCAAAGCCAAGGAAAGCCCAAGACACAATTACTTAGTTGAATTATTTAGCAGCTGTCACTTTATGATCTTGCCGTGACTGGATTTGAGTCTCCTCTGGGGTGTTTTTGGAGATTGCTTCATGACATCAGCATAGGGATTTTCCTTTAAGTTCTGTCGACATCAAGTTCAGTCACAAGATAAACAAGAGACTCACAGCGAACAGGTTGGGTCTGTTTCTCTCCTACTTTTTTTGTGAGATCAGAGTCACGGATTAGTTTGGCAAATCTAGCTATTAAAGATCCGGCACACTAGCACAGAACCAAACCAGCTTTTTTGTCTACAGGATCAGTCCCGAATATCTGTAGCTGTTTTCACCGTGTTAGTAAGAAAAAGGGCTGCAGCAGTCATTTTTATTATCGATGAATTAAATGATCACAATGTGATTACACTAATTAATGAGTAACTTTATGTTAATTACAATCCTGTGGTTTGAGAGGGCTGTAAAATCTTTTCATAGTACAAAGTAATGCAAGGACAAAATGAACTTTGTAATGGTATTCGACTAGTTTGCCTTTCAATAATGGAAGTCAAAAATAATAAACACAATGTTAGACTGACTGAACACACTTTAATATGTTTAATTTCTATCCATTTATCAGTTGCAAATTTTTATTTTTACAGTCGTAAAACACACTGTTTTAATATAGTACACTACATACACTAGATAAACGTTACTTTACACTCCTGTTTTTGCACCACTGTAATACAATTATCAATATTGCATGTTGGGGAAAAAAACAGTCTCCAAATGAACTATGCTTGCACTGAACTCTGATTGGTCCACTGAGCCACTTTACTTTTTATCTGAGTTTAGTCAGCATGGAAGTAATAAAAACTTGACACTCCCATCTAACGTTTTGGCAGTCTTCATGCGGAACCACTATTGCAGCACTATAAAAAATGCTCACACAGTTGTTGTGTGCAAACTACTGCATCACCTGAATGCACAACTATATTTTAGCCTCAGACCTAAATATCTCTTGCTGTGCATTCAGACTGTAATGTTTCTTTTCATGTCATAATAAAAATATTGCATGTAGTTATCTCTCGCTATGAGCAAGACTGCGAATATCATGATAACATAAAGCTAATGTAACACTTACACTTACTGTGCTAATGCCCTGCAGCTTCCTCTGCACAAGACTCTCCAACAGTTCAGCATGCATGTTGTGCTGTTGTGAGAGAAAGCTTTGGCTTGCACAGTGTGCAAGTTACAACACTATCAGATTTTTTTTTTTCTTTGTAAGTTTTCCCACACATTGCTGGGCCTTGATGGCTTTTTGAACTTCTTACCTGCAGACTCACCTTCACAAAGTGTGTGCATTGGCTTCAGTAGTTTGGATGTCAAATACACAATGGAAATGTTGTGTGAGGGGTTGGTAGCCAGTTCAGTGGTCTGTCCACCGTGGTCGCTAATACGGACTACCGGGTACCACCACTAGGGGCACTGAAGCAAGATGGTAAATGTCAGAATGTCGTAATCCTTTGTCTATTAAATATACTCTATTATCAGTTATGCCTATATTGTTATTGTTGCACTGCATATTGCATTTTGTTGTAATAAATGTATCTATCTATCAATGGGCCTGACCAGTTGCTCAGTACAAGGACCAGAGGACAGACCACTGAACAACTGGTCCAGACAGCAACAGTTATAAGAAACAAGACAAACATGTTTTATATGCCAGAACACAATGCTGTCACGATGCTGTGCTCAGGGGTTGGTGGTAACATTACAAGTAATACAATGAGTAATTGAGTACAATTTTTGAGGAATGAGTACTCTTCATGTTATTTTCTGTGGGCTGTACTCAAGTATTTTTTTTACACTGGCAATTTACTCTTCCTCATTTGACCAAATAGTTTGTGTTACAGTTTCTCCCTTCATGATGGTTTTAGAGAAAGCTGAATATTTTCATACAATGAGCTGACAGCCACGCGTTGCTTTGCAGTGGCGCAGTCAGCACTGCAGAGCAAGTGTGTAAAGAAGAAGTGTGTAAAGAAGAAGTCAGCTAGCGAGTAGCAATGGAAGGTCAAATGACAGAAATCAAAGGCTGCAGGGGAGCAACCCGTGGCTGCAAGTAGATCCACTTTTTAAATTATTTGAAAAAAGGGAATCTGTTAGATTATGAAGTGCTGCCTGTATCTGCGCGAAACCACTGAAAGTTCATTGTTTATAAACTCGTCATCCAATCTGTGCAAGTACACTGAGGTAAGTTTTTCATTGCAAAAATTAGCTAAAGGTAAAACCTAACGATAGCGTTGTTCAAAATCAAACCGTCACAACTACAGTTCAAAATGACTTTTGGGAAATGTATTTTATCTTGTGTAAAACTACCTTGATTTCATGATGCTCTGTTTTAAAGCAGTAGCCACAAATTCTGACTGATGGCGTGAACATAGACCACACTAAAATTGTAACTAGTACCCACTACCCAAAGTATTTTTTTTCTTTTCTGAATACTCTTTTACTCTTACTTGTTGTTTTTGTATAGAGCTATCTTTAGTCATACTAAAGTAATTTTTAGATGAGTAACTGTACTCCTACTCAGGTACTGAGCCGCCATTCTGTGCTCTAGCCGCCCCGGGCTCTGCTCTTAGTCGTAACAAGTCGAGAGAGAGGGAGAAACCAGTAGCATTGCTTTACTAACAGTACGGCTGTGGGAAGCTACTCACAGCAGATGTTGCTGACTTAAACAACAAATGTAAAAACCATTCATTATTTTCATGGATGTGGTTAGTCCACCGCAACATTATTCCCAGTGTTGTAAAAAGTATCCAAAAGTTATACTTGAGTAAAAGTAAAGATATCTCGCTAAAATATTACTTTGGTAAAAATGATAGATGGATAGATGGATAGATGTACTTTATTTATCCCAAATTGGGAAATTCTTCTGTTACAGCAGCAATGGAAACATAAAATAAAATTTAAATAGAATAAATGCAATATATACACAATAAACACTATATACAGACTATATACAGTAAAAGATACAAAAAATATAAACATCTAACAATATGAAATATACAGATGGTAGATGGAAAGTCACCCATCACAGTATTACTTGAGTAAAAGGCTTAAGTACATTTAATACCGGATGCTTTAAGTTTCAAAAGTACCAATAAAAGTACCTTTTGTATATCAAAAAGTTTTGTGGGTGATTATTGGTGCTTTCACAAAATGTTTACACAAGATCTTTTTGATAAACAATCTTTAGTCATGTGAATATGATGACCAAACAGGTAGAGGCAAATACCAGAACTAGAGCAGTCTAATAAGTTTAGAAAATTGCATCCCTTTACTGTTATGAAGCCTTTAAAACAAGGAAATGACAACACATGTGCCATATCACCATGATATGATATCCAAAATCCCAAATGTCACAGTAACAATACAGTATTGATTTCATCCAGCCCCACTATCTGTTTCTCTCTCTCTCTCTCTCTCTCTCTCTCTCTCTCTCTCTCTCTCTTTCTCTCAACTAATTTCCCCATAAAAAAATATTCCAAGCTTTACTTGGCACTGCAACCTCCATTATGCTGCAAATCAGGATAGACTTCCAAAATGAATAAGCAAAAATGCATAATTATTTTTCTTAGTTTATCTCGTAAAATGTAAAAAGTGTAGAAATCTGATCAAGATGGTCTGCATCTCTTCATCACACTTTACTTTGTGCATCTTTTCACAAATAAGCATATCAAATGCCAGCATCAAAAGCCAATTAATTCATATATTTTTAACAAATGCATATTAATAATTGTCTTTCCTCCCCTCCCTTCATTCTTTCTTTCCTTGTCCCTACATTTCAAGTCTCTAATGTTTGGCCCAAAATGGGCAATTGGTATTGCAGCATGGCACCGAAACAATAAAATACAGTAAGAACAGCAACAATCCTCTCTTTCACCACGGTGCACACTGAACACCAATCAAAAAGCAACAATTGCTGTTTTTCAGTTCATTTGGACCGTGTAGCGCTCCTGTGCCAGTCTTGTGAGACCAGAGCGGCGGTGTGAGCGGGTGTCCCTCCTGTCCTCGTCCCCTGTTTCCATCAGTTCCAGTCTCTCCATTTCTTTCCCTTCATTGCTGCTGGGAGGGATGGCTGCTGCCTGCACCTCACTATCCCGGCTCAATTATTGCTTTTGAGAGTTACTCAGCAGCACTGTTGTGTAAAATCCGAGACGCTGGCAGGACCCTTCAGTCGCCCAAACAACAGCCTGTTTACCAAATGCATCAATGTGCCTCTTGTTTACAACATTTTAGTTTGGAGCGAGTAACGAAGGTGTTCAGAGAGAACATATCAGAGTAAAAGTACACATTTTATTCTGAAAATATGGTGTAGTAAAAGTGAAAGTTATCAGGAATTTTAAGTACAAAAACACCACACAAGTTATAAATCTTGACAACCATCACACAGTGATTTGATTACTACTGATCAACAACACTCATATACCCCTGCTGCTGCGTAATGTTCACATGAGCAAGTAAATGATTACATATCATACCTTTTTCAAAAGTGCGATGCAGTGGTAAATACTGACTGACATGTTGCCTTAGTGGTAGCAAAATTTATCCTCTTTCCCGGACACAGATTAAGCAGTGATTCAGTCAGTTAGTATCATCATTTGAAAGGAATTCGATGAATGTCTTTTTCAACAAAGCTGAATGAGTGCAGCGATCACATCACAGGTGTCGTGGTGCCGGATTCCCACTGTTCTGCAGGACAGTGAACTGTAACCCCTTTGTTCTGTGTAACGGTGTGAAGAGTTTTCTCCCTGGCACAGGAGAGATAGAGGTAGGGCTGTGTGTGGGTCCCGTACGTGGTTTTGTGATAGACCTGTGGCACACAAATACCCGACACACACTCACACACACATACACACACACACAGGCCCATGTTTCTGAAGGCAGACAGAGGTCATAGAAAGAGGGTGTTGTGGGTGAGGAGGATGATTCAACCGGTATGCATACTCTCTATCTCCCTCTTTCTCTCTCACTCTTTCTCACTCTCTCTCTCTCTCTGTTTTTCTGGACCGAGGGCTGGCAATGGCACAGACGCGTTGGTGGAGCCAAGTGCCTGGCAGTCCACCAGGTTGTAAAAATTCAATAAGGGGAGTAACGGGACTCTAAGGAATCTTTTACTCCTTCTCATGTGGTTGGAGGTTTTCACAGCTGGGGTGCCCGGCTGCGTGGCCCGTTCAGCAGTGGAGCAGCAGCGATTTCTTTTCTTGTTTTGTAGTCTCTTTTTCTCTCTTCATCTCTATCTTTCTGTCTTCCTTTCTGTGTCATGAGTAAGCTACCATCAGCCCTCAGCTGCATGGTGCGGTTGCCGGTGTAAGGGCTTAAGCGGGTGATGATGCTTAGCCCGATAACGCTGTCGAGTTTTGACAAGTACAAGGGTTTAGTATGGGCTGTGAAGACAGGGGACTTTATGGAACGAAGTGGTAACAGTAGCTGCTCCCAACAATGGCTAGAATAAGGAGAGTGCATGTGTGGTTTGGAAAGGATAGGAAACAAAAAGAGAGAGTAGGAGAGTAAAACATTAAGCAAGGGGAAAAGTCAAGTAAAGAAAGGAAAGAGGTGAAGAGGAAAGGAAACAAAGGGAAAGGAAGAAAGGAGAGGAGGTGAAGAGGTTTGTTTTGAAGGTTACAAAACTTGGAGTATTAGGATTAGTATGATGTAGGATTGCGCTTTAATGACAGAAGATTATGTGAGCCGATCTTGCGGCTCACATAATCTTTATTGGTTTTGACTTCTAATTCGCTTCATTGTGTGGTTTAAAACCAATACTGAAATTGTTCCACTTTGCCCAAGTGTCTTATTTTAGCTCTTCTCTTCTCTTCTCTTCTCTTCTCTTCTCTTCTCTTCTCTTCTCTTCTCTTCTCTTCTCTTCTCTTCTCTTCTCTTCTCTTCTCTTCTCTTCTCTTCTCTTCTCTTCTCTTCTCTTCTCTTCTCTTCTCTTCTCTATAGGGTTTTAGCTCATGTCCATAGATTTGATGTATAGTTTAAACGTTATGGAA